>BQNB010045681.1:0-40950 GCA_026074375.1 Tanacetum coccineum | reverse complement strand
AGATTTCTAAAAAACCAAAAAAAAAAAAACATGAAAATGCAAATAACTCCTAAATCATCTTTCACTAAGTATTAGTCCACATTACATACAATTCAGGCGTGTAAACTAGTAAACAAGTAATTATGCACATATCGAGACAAATACAAAAGATGACATTAAAATTAACAGGTAAACATGTAGAATCCGAGTTCTCTTACGAGTCTTCCCCAATTGGAGAACCATAAGACCCTCACTAGGTTTTCATCCATGTGCCTAGATCGCCCCATTCATCACAAAAGTGATTGAGTAGGTCTTATGGCCGGATAAGGAAACACAATCAGACTAAATATGTAAAAGATCTAGTTTCCCAAAAATAAAAGATTTTAGTTACCATAAATAAAATCAAGATCTTTTATATATATAGCGTGATCTATTATAAAAAGAAACATATCTATTAAATTAACAGTTTAATTTTATTCCTTTTTACAATATTAGCAATCAGTTGTTTCCAAGATCTAGATCTACAAATTTTATTTAATTATGACAAGGATTTGCATGATCTTTGCCATATTTGCAAGAAACATTAAATAAAATATTAAGCGCAGCAGATCAAGCATATGAATTAAATCTAGGCGTGTACAACTCAAGACAAGATATAATTCAAAAGTGTAACCCTAATGCCAAAACGAGTTGACTCGTGATGCCACTGTTGGGATTTAACATACTAGGTAACCAATTTAGCTACGAGTGCGCAGCGGAATAGATCTAGTTTTGACACAAAGATTAACACATAATAAAGTAAATAATTATAACATTAAAAGTAAATAATTACTTACCTCTTGATCTTGAACTTGAAACAAGTTAAGCAGTTAAATTACTGCCTCTACGGTTGCTCACACAAACACGTCAACCGAGTATGAGTTGATTGCTAGTCTACCTTCACGAACCAAACACCACGTGTTTAATCGAACGAACCAAACGCACCCCTTGGTGTACCTTTGTGCGATCGAACCAAAACCAAAACCAAGAACCCTAATTAGGGTTTGTAGAAAAACCCTAATTCTTGAATCACCCTTAAACCAAAAACCTTAGCAAAGGTTTGTGTTACGTCGAGCTAGGAGGAACACCAAAACTACAATCGTCAAGCAAGGAAGTGTAGAGAAAATCGAAAACCCTAAAAGGGTTAGGGTTTCGATTGGTTTAAGTAGACAAACCGAAAATCCCTAAATTGAGAATTTAGGGTTTCGGTTAGGGTTTATGGAGAGAGAGGAGCACCGAAACAATTTAGGGTTTTTAGGGATTTGATTGTGAATCAATGAATGAAGAATGAGGTGTAGGTTATGTGTTTATATAGGCACATAACCCTAGCCTAATTCTTGTACAACAAGAAAACATATTTTCCTTTTTCCCCTCTTTATTTAAAACCGAACCAAACACCCCTTCTATTAACCTTAGGGAGCCGGCCAAACAAAGGCCTCCCTTGGGTTCGGGTTTTGTTCGTTTTTAGTCCATCGGGTTTATTATTTAAATATTCGTTACACTAGTTAAACAATTAACGGCAAATAATGACTATTTAAATATTATCGTGAAGTAAAACATACTCTATGTGTTTAACGCGCGTGCCCCCAATAGGCTCCCGTATTTCTAACGTATAACTTGCGAAACCGACTAACATATTCCAACAAATATTGAACCACAGAATACAAGAAAGTTGTAGGTGCAGCCAATAAAGAGTCCATAACTGTGGTCATTTGAGATTTGTGCTACCATGATGAGTCCTCTCTATGTTAATGTGTTGAGACTAAATGTTTATGAACGACCTGAGTACAAGTACGTGTTATATAATATTAGGAGGTTTTGAAATTTTAGTAAATGGGTATCAAATTTCATATGGTCATATGTAATGATTTTAAAGTAAAGCTATAACATATTAATAACACCAATATTTGTCATGAAATTAAAGTAATTTTTAAAAATATGAAAATAACTATTTCAAATGATCATTAACTCAATATGCTTTTTGGCTAATAAGTCCTTTAATATGTTGGAAAATATTTACACTGTAATTATTTGGTGTTATCCAACTATTTAAACTGATACTCCTTTATGTTCTTTTCATTGTATATATCTATCGATGAAATCCATGATGTTCATGGGCTAATTGTGGAAAATTAAGAAGACTGTTATATAGCGTTGAATGTTTTTCGAGGGTTATTGTCTCAAGTACCTGAAAAGTTTAAAGGCTACATAAATCAGGCTAAGTGCAGCTGGTATTTTTCTTTGCACACAGTGGTAACGGGTTATGGATTGATTCCATTTGAAGGTTAAAGACTACACAAAAGAAACGCATGGAGATAATAGACAGAAGGTGATTGCATACTTTCGTAATTTGTATAACAGACGGTTGAATGGGGGCGTTGGTCGGCACATGGCAGTGTGAGTAAATGATGAAAGATCAATCATGCATTAGCTATGCTGATGTCATGAAACTCCCCTGCAAATTCCCTTTTCATTCAGAAGAATTCCCACATTTATATAAACCTTCTTGAGGATTAGTGGACCTGTGTTGGTGATTGTGATCAAGAATGACAAAGCTGGTTATTTAGTTCAAAGTATTATATTCTGTTTTGTGTTTTTGAAGAATATATTAATATTGATGAAAACAAGTTTTTTTGAAACTAGCCCGTCCATCTGTATAAAACATTGTTTCATAAAGATGACATGGCAAGAAACCCCCCATAAAAGCCTCATCAACAAAAACATCGTCCACATCAGTCAAAATCCATCCCATAATTCACACGTCACCTTCTTTTCATTATACAAAACCTTATACAATCCATGTTAAACCCATTCCTAACAAAAATCACTGATTCAATGCCCTAAACACTTAGAGTCGGAAGTCAACCGGTACATTAAACAGTTTTCAATAAAAGAACATAAAAGAGCGCCTTCTTCAAACTTTCATTTGATTTGGGACAATCTGTGCTGAAGTGTGTGGGAGTAACTCTAAGTGTGTGAGAAAACATAAATCTTTGTTCTTTTAGTATATTTTATTGACGGGGTTCGCTATGGTTTGGTACTGGATTAGACGGACAAAATAAGTGGAGAGGATAGTCGGGCTTGGATTGAAGAGGTAACTTTTTTTAATCGGTATCGTTTTTACTTTACATTAATTAGGATTCTTAAGTTTGAATTTTGAATAAGTTTGTGTGATGTATTCCTTTTGTTAGGACATTTTAAGTTGTTTATTATTAATCGATAAACTAGAAAAACCCTGTGCGTGCACGGGTATTATATAACTAGTTGTGCTACCAAACCACCAACATCAAAGTTAAACCAACGGGTAGGATTTCAAAAGAGACTTGGATCAAAGAAAGAATCAAAAAAAGAAAATACAAGGTCTAATGATAAAAGACTCAGGGCATGCTTGGTTAAAGGTTATAGAGCCTACGAAATGGGAAAGATAATAAAAAATGATAGTTGGTTAAACATAATGCAATAACCCATTAGCCAATAATGGGTAATACTCCATTCCTCACCAATTTGAAGGGTATGAAAAATAGCCACTTTTTTCCCACAACTGCCCTCACCCTATATTCTTATCCCATAAGTTCTCTTTATATTTTTGTTGAACGTTTGCTTATCCATCTTGCACTTGATTTATCTTCTTTTTTTTTCAATTTTAGTCCAATTCATATTTATCCTTTCTTAAATGGTTCAGTTCTCATTGTTAAGTTTCGACAATTAATCTGCAGTGGTACGATAGATATTTAATAACTGCGTGCCTTGTATTGGGTATCCACAGTTTCCAAGAACTAGCAAAGTCACGAATTTGATGTTTATCAATGCCCTTCAACACTACTTTTTGTATTATGGTTGTTCATTGTTGTTATCTTTGCTATTTGTTTTACGTTAACTTATCAAGGTACGACCTTTATTGTTGTTGTCTAATTCAATAAGATAATGTTGGATGTTAGTGATACATTACCATTAAAGGTCTACTCACGAAGGAAACCAAGTCAAATCATCAGCTGAAAAGGGTCAATTAAATTTACTCTTGAAGCATTTATTTGACGCATTCTCTGGCTAGAAAAACAGTGGACATGCAGTTTCCAAGCTATTTTTTTTAGCATCAGTTATAACTGTGTAGTAAACTTGTTTTAGAGGCTTTGCACTTTGCTTTTGTCTAGTTGAGTATTTCTTAATTCTAGACTAAGTTCTGATTCAGCCCCGGGACTTATCCTACTTAATTCAAGTATGGTTTTACCTACATTCTCTTTAATATCTATCAGTTAGCTTTGGTGTATGCTTTAGAAAGTTTTTGTAAAAAAAAACATCTATGAGTTAGAAGTGTCGTATAATTAACATCTCAACCAAGCATACACTTATTATAACTAAAATTGAAAAGCAGAAAGAGTTATAATGGTAATGATAAGAGAAACAAACTGACGTAAAACATTCCATTTAGCAAAAGCAGTGCAAAAGATCTCTAATTAATTCAGCAGCAGGGACTAACATCCTAAAAGTGATTATCAAGTAATGACAAAGTATGTAAAGATATTATCATCTGAATATCCTTAATAAACAGGAGAAGTAAATAAAGAAACTAGTGTATAAGAGAGTCTTTGGATAAATGGTTTAGGAGAAGCAATTGAAAGAACCTAAACCTTAGGAGATGTTTCATCCAAAAGAGTAGAACACCTTTTCAAACCCGGAAGACTTTCATAAGCATGATCAACAGGAGCACTTTCATCATCAACAACAGAAACAGAAGCGCCATTCGAAACAGCTTCTTCATAAACAGCCGTAGTGGCCTCCACCACATCTGTGACAGCTTTAAGCAAATTCTTTCCATAAGCAAGAGCTTTTTCTTGCTCAGCAATAAGTTCTTGTAGCTTAATTATATTTATCGTATCCTTGATGATATAATACATTGGATCCTTCTCACTAGACTCATATTCCTCAACCCACTTGTTGATAAGTTTACATTTAGCATCAACATCTCCTGCATCCCTCAATTTGTCTTTAATGTCTTGTATTTTAATTCCTGAAGCAGTTAGTTTTCGAGCCTTTCGAATACTCTCTTGTACCAAAGGCCCATCATACGGCAACACATCGAGGGTTGGACAATCTGGGGAGCACTTGCCTTCGGGACACATAACACACTGCACCATCATCTTTCCTTTTCTTAGCTGCTTTCTTTCGATCCCCCATCTCCCTCGGCTCATTCATTATATATATGCACACTACTCGCCCAAACCCTACTCTCATCTTTGCTCGCTGGGCCTCGGCCCTTTTACTATAACTCTTCGCCCCATCTTCCAAATCTATCTATATTTATGGGTAAATAAGAAAAATTTGTGTTCGCACGTTATATTTTTATTTACTTTTCTATTTTGGCCAAAGTTAGCCCCAGTTACAAATAGCTTTTAGATATTCATCATTACTAGAGGACGTTTGGTACGACTGAATCGCAAAGAATGAAAATGAAGTAAAGAATGAAATCGTAAAAAAAGAGAATAGGTACCAAGAAAGATGATACATTCATATGTTTGGTACCCATTACAGAATCAATGTGAGAAATATCATATTTTTAAAAAATTTGTACTTTGCAAAATCTTAAATTTTTTAAAAAAGTTTAAATCTTTTTTCGTTCTTTTTATATTTAAAAAAATATTTTCGTAAAAAATTTACAAAAATTTAAAAAAATATTTCAAACCTTTTAAAATCTTTATTTTATAAAAAAACTTAATTTTTTTCGTACTTTTTTAAATTTTTTTTTTTAAAGTTAAACTTTTTTCTACGAAAAAAATTATTTTTTTTAAAAGTTCAGAAAAAAATAAAAAAGTAAAAAAATCGAAGTAAAACGTAAAAAGTTTTAACTTTTTTATTTTTTCTTAATTTTTAAAAAAAATATTTTTTTGTTAAATTTAAAAAGATCGAAAAAAAACTTATTTAAAAAAAATTAAGATTTTAAAATGTACGAACTTTTTTTTTAATTTTTTTTAAATTTTTTAACGAACAACAACGTAAATGAAAAGTGTAATATTTCACATTTTCAGGTCATTTCCCGACTCAATTATTACCACTATTTATTTTTAGAGTTTTACGCGTTCGCTCCTAATTATAATCATATAGTTAAATCGCGTAAACTAAAAACCATCAAACAAATAAAAGTTTACGTCAAACAAGTGTCATATAATTATTTGGAGTATAATTTATAAGTTTTCACATTTTATTTTATTGGCTACGTAAAACGTTTACGTTTCGCAATAAAAATATATTTAGGCGTACCCAAAAGTACCTATACCTATCTATATTCAAACCAATACCCACTTTTACGCCCTAAATACAAAAGTTATACAATTTTTGTGTCACTAAGCCTACAAGGGCCGGGCATGATATGTGATAACATTAGCATGAGACCAACCTTGTATATTATGGTTATTAACCACCTTAAGTACACCATTATCCCATATAACTAGAAATTGTCAAATCATTATTACCCTAAACATAATCCTAGGTGTCCAAGGGTTATAGGGATTAGGAGGATCTCTTACAAAATCTTACAAGCTCTTACAACATGTAACCTTAACCCCTAGTTTACCATAGTTAGTTTAAGGATATATGTTAAGTTAGTTTAAGGTTAAGGAAACCTTAAACTCGAACACACTTTGTCTTGTTTTCTCTTAATATCACACGACACAAGGACCATTGTGTATTACACACAAATCTTAACTAAATCTTGTACAACATAGGATTAATTAAGACATGTACTTAACAAATCTTACACAAGATTTGTATCTTGTGTTTCCCTCCCTTTAGCAAATCGTCACCCACACAAACCAACATAGAAAATCTTGCATAATCTTGTACATCACCCAATTCATTAATACTTGTACTTAATCAAGCCTAAACTACCCTAAAAACCACCTAAGCATGTACTTAAACTACTACACTTCTCTAGCAAAGGAGACATGGTTTTAGAAAGTGGTATAGAGATATTTTCTCTATAAATAGGAAGGCTTACAACCAAGAGTGTTTACACACTCACACACTTAAAGGCACACTAGCAAAAACCATCCTTGTTGCTCTCTTCGTTCGGGTCACCACAGCCGAGACACAAATCCACGAACACGACACCACAACTCACAACCAAAGAGTTCTAAGGTATAACCTAGTAGTCTATAAGCTAAGGTTATACGTTTAAGGGTTTGAAAGCAAGAAAGATTCGGTTTAAACTAAGGCTTGGGGTATACAAGTCGAGTTTCCACACGACTACACGACACACACGTTCAAGAAGCTAGGACCCTTGTAAGTGTCTTAGCCTACGTTCATATTTAAGTTTCATGTTTGCTTCATGTGTCATAAGGCACGGTTATTATGTGTTAACAAGCTAAACATGGGTCGTGCCTAGCATGACACAACCCATGTCCACGTCTTACAATATACAACATATATAGACTTGTGTGGTGAACCAAAAGCCATAAGGCACGTAACAAAGATCTTGTGTATAAGCATGAATGTTTAAATATGACATGCACACGTAAAATATTTAACCGAGAGGTTTGATAACTCGTTTGGAAACGGAAACACTTTCATGTCACGTATCATAATACTTAACAACTCGTCTTGCTCAATAAAGGATGTGTACACTATAGTATATGCGAACTAGGGTTGTTTGGGATATGTCAATACCAAACATTAACTTTCTTCATGTCTTTGGATGTCCAGTTTACATCCATAATCATAAAGATCGCCTAGGGAAGTTTGATGAAAAAGCTAATGATGGTTATCTTCTTGGATACTCACTAGTTTCCAAGGCCTTCAGAGTCTTCAACACAAGAAGACAGCAACCTGAAGAAACCTATCATATCACATTTGATGAAAGCCCTGATGCTATCAAATTCTCAAAACCTTTAGTTGACAACATCAATATTACTGAAAATGAAAGATATCCACCTGATGAATATCTTCATCCTTATGAGCCTTCTTAAAGGTATCAAACAAAATGATGTGTCCTTCATGAAACCTATGAATGTCCTGAACCAGTTGTTCTTGAAACTAAAGTAGTTTCATCTAACCAAAATGGTCAAACTGATCAAAATGATCACAATGATCAAAAATATCAATCTGTATAGCTAAGTGATTTAAAAAAACACTTATGGTATCGGACTAGTCGTGATATAATACGGATACTTATATAACTAAAGTCACGTGAATAATAAATAGGTGTATTTATTATTAATACTTAAACACCTTTGTAAACTTAAAATAAATGTCGTACATCTTCCCACGAGCAAACGAGGAAAACGAATACAATAAACGTGTACACCACCACACAAGTGATAACAGTATATATATAAATTAGCAAATTATTGTAGTTTATACATGAAGTCGTTAGCCTAAACTTGTAGACTAAGACTGGCCATATTTACTTAGGTATTTGACGGTGCGATTCAGTTACCATACTTGGGTATATTACCATTCACGAAGGACTACTTACTAAGGTGAGTTCATAGCCCCGCGTTTTACTATATCAATGATTTATAACTTTTAGGGTGAGAAACATGCATTGTTTTACAAATTGAATGCAAGTGTACATTTTATCATGAACGTGTTATGTCCTAAGTATCGATAACCCACTCAGTGCCCATTATCACAAAACTGTCCAATTTACTTTGTGTGAGCGCGAATGTTATAAATAGATCTATTTGGGATTGACATTCCCGTCTGGGTGAGTAGCTCTCACTGGTGTCACGGAGTGAACCAACGGATGTATACCATGTTGGATTTGGGATGTTGCGGGTTAGAACATCATCAAGGGCAATGTTGTCAATTTATATTGCAATTCATACATGTCGAGCTTCAGTGTCCAAGAGGCTTAGTGAAATGTAATCACACTTTAATGATGTTTGCATCTGTTGCATTATCATACACTTGGAAATCTTGCGGTCCTACATTATATTTACATAAACCTATGAATTCACCAACTTTATGTTGACATTTTAAAGCATGTTTTTCTCAGGTCAATAAGGCGCACGAGGTGCCAAAGGATAATTGGGGATACTCTTTTGGGGAGTCATGCATAAAAGATTTAGAGTCATTACATCTTGGGATTTTTGTTATGATCTAAAATCTTTGTTATCAAATGTTGAACAATTTAAGAAAGCCAATTGCGCTTGTATTAAACATTTTATAAATCCAAAGTATTCTTATTTTAAAACGACCATTTTAGAGTCGTTCTCATATCTTGTACTATTGATCTATTAAGTAACGCTTTCCGACTCATTATTTCTGCTGCGACACAATTTGGGGGTGTTACAGGATTGGTATTCATATCCAAGGTTTATAGAGAACCAAGTCAAATGTTTTTACTTGGACTATAACCGTTTTTCAAACATTGCATCATACAAAGGGATTTTCATGGACCATTCATTCATATACTACTTGTTGCATTAGTTGAGTATACTAGATCAAGGTTTTCAAGATCGGGATCCTATCTCGGATCATTTTCGTCTTTGCAAGATCGAGATCGTAAAGTCGGATCGGAATCGTAAGATCCTACTAAAATGTCATTGTCTTAATAGTCTTTGTAATATTGTACGAATTTACAAATTATTATATATCATAAACACAAAATTTTATGAATGTTTCATGAAAATGTTGTCCTAAATTCTAATTATGAAATGTTTAAGAAGATTTTAAACCAACTATATAACTTGTGATGTAGTATTATTTGTACATTGTACTCATACGACCTATATTTAATTAGGTTGCATTCGGTCATATCCATGACGTTTCCATTCACTTGATTCATATACTTCAGTTTATTCACTAATGTGAGTTCATAGCCCCATGTTTTGCTATATCAATGATTTATAACTTTTAGGGTGAGAAACATGCATTGTTTTACAAATTGGACGCAAGTGTACAATTTATCATGATTACGTGTTTGCCTAAGGAGCGATAACCCACTATGCCTATTATCATGAACTATCAATTACTTTGTGTGAGCGTGAATGTTATAAATAGATCTATTTGGGATTGACATCCCCGTTCGGGTGAGTAGCACTCACTGTGCCGGTTTGCCGAATAACGGACGTATACCATGTCGGATTTGGGATGTTGTGGGTTAGAACATCATCAAGGGCAATGTTGGCAATTTATATTGCAATTCATAAATGTCGAGCTTCAGTGTCAGGAGCTTAGGGAAACGTAATTACACTTTGTGATGTTTGCAACTGTTGTATTATCATACACTTGGAAATCTTATGGTCCTACATTATATTTACATAAACCTATGAATTCATCAACTTTATGTTGACGTTTTAAAGCATGTTTTCTCAGGTCAATGAGGCACGAGACGCTAAGGATACATTGGGGATACTCTTTTGGGGAGTTATGCATAAAAGATTTTGAGTCATTACATCTTGGGAGGAGGATCCTGAAGAGGATCATGCTGATTATCCCGCTGACGAAGGGGATGATGATGAGCCCTCCGATGATGATGATGATGATACCGATGATGAGGATGAGGAGCCCTTTGAGGACAATGATGATGACGAGGTGGAGGAGGAGCACCTAGCTCCGGCCGACTCTTCTGCTGTACCCATTGTCGACCATGTTCCCTCAGCTGGGGACACAGAGGCATTTGAGACTGATGAGTCTACACCTACACCTAGATCACCTCAGATTAGGATCCCCTTTGCTCAGACACGTCTCCGTAGGGCACGGAAGACTGTTAGACTTGAGCCACCTATGTCACTATCTATGGAGGCACGTATTGCTGAGTATGCTGTCGCACCTGCACCACCATCACCACCACCATCTCCACTATCACCTTGGTTACCTCCACTATCTTAGATTCCCTTACCACCACTACCACCTCCACCATCATCACTACATTTACCACCACCTGTACCCACATCATTACCATTACCATCATCACCACTACCACCACTACCAGACTCACTGTTCATACCACCACTACTCGACTGTAGGGAAGACATTCCTAAGGCCGAGTTACGACCTCGTAAGAGGTTATGTTTGACTACTCCCACATCGAGGTATGAGATGGGGGAGAGTTTGACTGCTGCTCCTAGACCTACTGGAGGTCATAGGGTAGATTATGGGTTTATTGGCACTACGGATGCCGAGATCAGACGCCAGAGAGCCAAGGAGGTCGGCTATGGCATTAGGGATGTTTGGGTGGACCTAACAGAGGCTGTTGAGGAGGTAGCACCAATGACCCTCGAGGGGGTCAATGCCAGAGTGACCAAGCTTGATGCGGTTCAGGAGCAGGACACACCGGATGTTTATACTGTGATAGAGGATACTCAAGATACACAGACTCAATTATTTTAGAGTGTTGATGGATTGGTCGAGGATAGACATTTTCACTATGAGACTGCACGACTGTTGGATCAGGAGGCCCTCGTTTCCTGAGAGACTTGGGCACATTTCGTTGGGTTGAGTTCGGCAGTTCACTATGAACTGCAAGCATATAAGACTCATACCTAGATGCAGGATTACCGTATCGCCTCACAGGAGTCACTGATGACGACATTGATTGCACATGTTTCATCACTACAGGGACCGTTGTCAGCGGCATTGGGACAGATTCAGGCACTTCAGGCTAGAGAAGACTCATGCAGATGATCCCGAGGGCGCTGGTAGTTATGCTAGTTTTACATTTTTCATTCATATTCATAACTAGCATTATGTAGCCACTATGTATTATGGGTTTATACAGCTAGCACGGTTTAGTAGGATTTTTGTATTTTTCATTTTCTATGTATCAGACAATCATGTATGTTTTCCCAGTTGTATATGATGTGTTGTATTATGTCATGTCGATCTCAATTCTGTTATGTATTGTGATTCCAGTCATGTTATATAATCACTATGTGATTTGATCTTGTTATATATAATGTGTTGTATTATGTTATGTCGATCTCAATTCTGTTATGTGTGTGTGATCCAGTATGTTAGAAATCATTGTGTGATGTGTGATCTTAGATATTATATGTTGTACCCATGTCATGTTGTGATGTTTATGAAAACTCACGTGTTTTATATTATTGTGATTTAGAACAATATGCCGCCAAGAAGAACCTCTGCTACTGCTGCAAGAGCTGCTGCAAGAGCTGCTGCTGTTGCTGTCCCTATGACAGCTGCTGCTGTTAAGCAACTTATCGAAGCAAGAGTGTCTGCGGCACTTGCTAACCATGAAACTCTTCGAAATAGCACCAATGGTCATGGTGACGGAAGCCATAATTCTGACACTGGAACTAGAGGAACTGTACGCACTCCCTGTGAGTATACGTACAAGGATTTTCTGAATTGCAAGCCCCTTACCTTTAAGGGTACTAAAGGAGTGGTTGTGTTGTCACAATGGTTCGAGAAGATGGAATCAGTGTTCCATATCAACAACTGTGTTATGGAGAACCAAGTAAAGTTTGCTACATGCACTTTCCTTGGAAACGCTCTAGCATGGTCTGGGAACTCCCACATACATACTGTCACTCAAGATGTTGCTTATGCTATGGAATGGAAAACACTAAAGAAAATTATGACTGTAAATACTGCCCAAGGGCGTGAAATCAGAAGTTAGAAATTAAGCTGTTGAACCTAAAAGGTTTAAAGGTACTAAAAATTGTCGCACGTTTACACTCTGTGTTTTCAAAGAGCTTTGCACTGATGTGTAAAAAAAGATGTTCCACGAGAATTGGGGGAAAAGTTGAGAATGTGTTGGTGGACTTCCTGATATGATTCGGGGAAATGTAATGTCATATCAACCCAAGACGATGGAGAAAGCAATTAAGTTTGCCAATGATATAATGGATCAAAAAGTCCTCACCATTACTGAAAGGAAAACTGAGCATAAGAGGAAATTAGAGTTTACGCGGGGGGAAAACAATCAGAAATTAATTTAGGTCACCAAATACAAAACATGTGATCAGAACATAGGAGGGCATCCACTGCTGGCTGGTGAAAGAGGGAGTAACGGGCTCATTGGCTTGTGTACAAATGCAACTTTTCACCACAAGTGGTTCATGTGCTCCCAGGTGTGAATTAAGTGCAAGAAAATCGATTCATTTGGCTGTGACCTGTAGAGTGCTGGTCCCAATGGTAATAATAATAATCGTGGGAACTTCGAGAAAACAAAGAATGCTGTCACTTGTTATGAGTATGGTGTTCAGGGGAACTTCAAGAAAGACTGCCCGAAGCTGAAGAATGGAAACCGTGGTAATCAACGTGGGAATGGCAATGCACCAGCCAAGGTTTATGTGGTGGGCAATGCAGGAACAAACCCAGACTCCAATGTCGTTACGGATACGTTCCTTCTAAAACGACCGCTATGGCTTCTATCTTTATTTGATACATGGTGCCGTAGGAAGTTTTATATCTACTGCATTTAGTTCCATAATTAATATCACACCAACTACATTAGACTATTATTATGATGTTGAACTAGCCGACGGGAAAATAATTGGGATAAACACTATCATCTGGGGCTGTACATTAAACTTCTTAGACCATCCATTCAACATCAACTTAATGCCGTAGAATGCGGGTAGCTACGGACGTATCATCGGTATGGTATTGGTTTTCAAAGTACCCGCTGTATTGATTGTGCTGAGAAAATCTTTTCGTATTCCCTAGGGAAATGAAACCTTAATTGTTCATGGTGACGGAAGTAATCAGGGAAACGGGACTCGTTTGAACATCATTTCGTGCACCAAAACTCATAAATATTTGTTGAAAGGACATAATGTCTTTTTGGCACATGTTACTACGAAGGATACTGAAGACAAGTCGGGGGAGAGAAGCGACTTGAGGTCGTACCAACGTTTCGGATTTCCTGAAGTATTTCCTAAAGATTTTCCGGGTCTTCCACCGACTCGACAAGTGGAATTCCAAATCGATTTAATGCTGGTGATGCACCTGTAGCAAGAGCACCCTATCGATTAGCTTCTTTCGAAATGAAAGAGTTGTCGGAACAACTGCAAGAACTATCCGACAAGGGCTTTATAAGACCCAGTTCCTCACCTTGGGGAGCTCTAGTCTTGTTTGTCAAAAAGAAGGACGGATCATTCCGGATGTGCATTGACTACCAGGAATTGAATAAGCTGGTGGTGAAGAATCATTATCCTCTCTTAAGGATTGATGATTTGTTTGATCAACTACAAGGATCCGGTGTTTATTCAAAGATAGACTTGCGATCAGGTTATCATCAGCTTAGAGTACGAGAAGAGGATATTTCGAAGATGGCATTTAGGACTCGGTATGGTCATTACGAGTTCCAGGTGATGCCATTTGGTTTGACAAATGCACCTGTGGTATGTGCTTAATTACACATACCGTTTTCTATCAAAACCGGACTTAAATGACCAAAAACGTACCAAAAATACATTGTATTTATATGTTTTCATTTGTATTATGCAGGAAACGGATATCCAAGAAAAGGACGAAAAATCAACCCAAAAACGGACAAAACCGAGCACGGAATGGAAAAGCGTGAAAAGACAAAGTTAAATCAAGCAAAGTCCTGAAAGTCAAAGGCAACCCGAAAATTAAATAAGTCAAACCACGAGGCCGACATCGATGAAAGTACTTAATGGGCCAATATTCCACACCCATTAATGGGTGGGTGAGCCCATTAAGCTTTTTACACAAAGACTAAAAGCCCAACTATAACTTGAGGGGCTTAAACTGCCAAACCCTCAAAGTTATACACCCAAAGGACTTAAGGTGCAAACCGATATACAACAATGGAGGGTTGTTTTTTCCATGTCCCAAAATTTCCATCACACAAGGACCATTAAATGAAGCATATATTATCATATTGAGGGACCAGTTGCCATTTGTCCAAATTTCACCAGTTAAACCACATAAACAGATAAAAACATGTTTGTCGCTCCCATAAACCCGCCAAAATCCCATCTCTACTGTTCACGCTTCCTTGTTCCCCCGTTTACTGTTCACCCCTAGCAAAAAATATCACTCTCCCTCACCCCACACCCCACATGGGTGATTGCCACCTTGGCAATCCCCAAGAACCTCATTGGACAACAAAAATCAAAGGTTTAGATCATTTACCTTGGGCTCAAAGAAAGTTTAAAGGCTAGGATTGCTTTGTGCTTTCATCTCACACAACAAACACACCCTAGTTTCTGTCTCAGCAAAGAAACACAATGGGAAGAGGACAAAAGACCAAAGAAGCCAAGGACCATAGTCGTTTATATAAAATAGGTCATGTTGTGTAAGCCATGTTGGCATGTAACAAGTAGTTTTAGTTTTAAGTAGTTTAGTTTTTAACCTAGTGTAATAGTTAGCTTGTTCTTTTAAAAATCTTGTAACCTGTTTTTAATTAATGCAATTTCAGTTTTAGCTTAAATTCTGTTTGCCTTAATATTGTGTTAAAAAGTTACCAAAAGTTTTTCAAAAGGTTCTTTTAAGCTCTCACTTCTAAGCTTTTTATTCAATCTGTTTTAAGGGAAAACTCTAAAGAAAACATAAGAAAAAAATTTCTATAAAAAACCAAAACAAAAATCTCCCTCAAATCACCTCAGCTTTTATGGAAGATAAGCAAAAAAAATGGAAGTGCTTATAGACCTACTAGCTTGTCATTTTGACGAGCTAGAGCTTGTAGATTGCTTAATTTACCCTGTTTGTGCAAGGGGCTTGTAAGTTTTCCATTTTCTATTTCTGGCTTATTTTTTTCACTGTAGCATAGCTTAATTTCTGCTTATTTCTTGTTTTTCTTGCTTATTTCAGTGTCTTATGCTTACATGTGCTTGCTTATTGCTTGTTTATCTTTTGTTTGAGTTCTTGCTTTAAAACTGCCTTTATATAGCTTGTTACTGCTTATTTTTCTATAACTTATTTTAGTGCTTATTCTTGTCTTGTTATTATTCCTTGTTGCTTATTTTTATTTGTTGATGTTCTGTTTTCATTAAACTAAGCTTAAATCACCTAAAACTAGTTTAAAACTGATATTAGAAACCTTTAAGGGGTGTTTGGCATAAGGACCCAAAGTGGGTCAGTTTGAGTATAAAAGCCTTTGGGTCACTAGGCCAAATTTAAACAAGCATTTTTTGTCATTTTCAATCTGTTTTACAAAAATTTGAAGTATAAAAGTGGTTTTTAAGTTTTTTTTTATAAGCCCTCTTAAAACTGTGGTAATAAAAACAGTCACAATAGATTATTAGATTAAGCTTTTTAAAACTGTTTTTAAGGTTGTGTTTAGTGTTGCTGTATTGTTGTCAAAAGAGTAGTAAGTCTCCTTTATGGTCTCCTTAAGTTTTGATCATATTCTGTCAACTTTTACAAGTCAACTGTTTTACTTTCAAAAGCCCCTCTTTCAATTCCATTTATCAGATATTAAATATTGTTTTTAGCTCTTGATCTTTTGTGCACAAGCTATTTAGGAGCTTAACTCCATCTGTTTTGACTTTGTTTGAAGTTTTGAGCTTATTTTTTAGCTTATTTCTAAGTCTGCCTTTTGCCATATTTTTTTAAGAAAACAAAAAAAAATAACAATCTTTGTAACCTGCCTCTTTCCTTTAGCTTTTTCTTGGCCTATTTAAGTTGCAAAATTTGTTTTCTTTGCTTATTTTTGTAGCCCATAAGCCAAGCCTTAAGTCCTTATAACCTGTGTACCCTAAAGTCCCTTTTGGTGCTTAAAAATTAAGCCCAAACCTTGTCCCCTAGCTGTTGGTTTACATGTTTTGCCCCTTAGCTTATTTCCATTTTTTTGGCTTATTTGTCTTCTTTCCCTGGCTTATTTGTGTCTGCACTTGCTTATTAGGTTTAGAACTTAATTTGTTTTTGCTTACTAGTGTTTTGCTCTTGCTTATTTGCCTTAAAATTGCCTCAACAGTTAAGCCACTTTTTAGCCTTTAAGCCTTAGAGTAAATTTGCCATAATCTGCCCATTTCTTTGCTTATTTGTGCTTTTGGTTAGTTAGTTTTGCTTAATTTAGGTATTTAGCTGCTTATTAGGTTTAGGGCTTTAGAATTTTAGCTTATTTGCTTGCTTATCTAGCTAACAGTTAGCATTAGACCTTAGTTAAAAAAAAAGGTAGCATTCTGTCTAGTTTTCTATTGCTTATTTCTCTGCTTATTTTTAAGTTACAAAATTTTTTGCTTTTTTTAAATTTGCTTATTTTTCCATGTTTTATAAGTTTTTTTTTTAAAAAGAAAAAAAAATATTTTTAACAAAAAGGGAGGGTGAGGACTCGAACCCCAGACCTCCCCTTTACCAAACGAGTGCCTCACAAACATACTAAGTTAACCAGTGTGCTACAATAGCTCATCCGTTGAGCTTTGCACACTTTACTCCTTTAACCTTGTTTTACCCATTTAAGCTTATAACCACTGTTTTGCTTATTCTGGCTTATTTATAAGCCACCTTTTAGCCATTTTATTTTTCTTGTATTCAGCACTCTGTCAGCTACTTTTCTGTATTTTTTGGGATTTTTCCAAATTCATTTGCCATTTTTAATCTTTTATTTAGTTTAAAATCGTTTTTAATTCATAAAAAAATATAAAAAAAAGTCAAAAAAATATAATTCTTTTTTTCAAAAATTTTCTTTTATCATATAGTACTTAGGAAAAATAGATTTGCTCTCATAGGGTTGTTTTTGCAAAATTTCATTTTTTAAAGAGCGGATTTCGAACCCCGTTCTCGTTTTCTTCGTTTTTCAACTTTAGAAGCTCGCGTTTTAGAATTTTCTTTAATTATTATTTTAATTTAGTTATTTTAGAATATAAAAACTTTAAAACATCATTTAGGGTTTAGTTTTTGTAATTTAGTTTTCTTTAACTCGGTTTTCCTTTCCGGAAGTTTTAGGTTTAGTCAATTTAGCTTTCGTTTTAGGTTTTCTTAATTGTTTTTGCATTTTATTAGAAAAAACCAAGTCCAAATCTTTTTTTTATTTAAACATCAAATATCAAACCGACTTTCGACTTTCCAATTCACTCCTCGTTGGGACTACGACCCGAGAACATCATATACTACTTCCGGTTTCATTGATTTTTGTGATTTTAGATCTTATTATTATATTTATAAGTATATTATATTATTTATATATATATATATATTAAAGTGTTAGTTACACTCAATTCAATTTTTTGGCGCCGCTTGTCCAGAGAGGAGTGTAAAGCGTTTGTCGTCATAGTTTGACAATTAGTGGCTTTGAAGATCCTTTCCTTGGTTGGAGTTTGTATTTCTTTATAAAATACAAAAATACAAAATATTTTTTCATTTTCTTTTTTTAGTAATATTTATTAATATAAAATACCAAAAAAAATCAAAGAACGAAAAATCAAAATATAAAAAAAATTTCCTTATATTATCAATAAAAATCATCAGTTGGTAAAAGAACACACAATAATACTTTCAACTGAAAGTAGTATCCATTAATAAGTGCCCGAACCAAAGTTTTTAAAACTTACCTTTTGTGTCACTAGCGACGTACGGCTCACCTTTAAAAGTTAATTCTTTTAAAGAGCTACCGTGAAGCTTGTTGATTATTAGGTTTAAGTTGTCTTATCTTGTTGTCCGTTATTAAAATAGATTGATGAAAATTGGTTGAAAAACAAAAAATAATTAGTGTCTAAATGTCTTTTTTATATTTTTAGTGCATGCGCACTCGTTCTTAATCTCGTAATCAAAACCGGTCCTCAACAACAAGCCCCAACCGGTAGTTGTTGATCCTTTTAATCTTGAAGAACCTATTGATAATCCTCCCGTAGTTAACATGGCCGTGTTAATGGAGCCGGTGGTGCCGGAACCACCTCCCGCCGGAGGAGGTGGTTTACCAGTTCCCGACCTCCGAACTATGAAGGAGTTGTGCCAAAGTCTTAAAAAGTGGTTCGAGGTGGACCAAATTGCCTCCGTTTGTCAATTCAAGCAACGTACTTTTGGACTTAAGAATGACATGATTCAACAAGTTCAAAATTCGTGTCCATTTCGCAGACCGGGTGATGATGCCAACAAGCATCTCGACAAATTTTTGCATGTCACCCAAAGCATGAAAGTGAATGGGGTCTCGAGATTGCCCTTGGTCTACATATCTTCCCTTACTCCTTGCTACATCGTGACCGCTGAATGGTTTGATCGTTTGCAAGGAATTCATCAACTCTTTGACAATGGCAAAAATATTCTCAGAAAATCTTCCCACTCTATGGAGACCAGGTTGAAGAAATGATATTAGAAATTCCGTTTCAAAGACCCGATGATTCGGTTATGCGCAAGCTTGGGAGTTATAGCTTTCAATTGATCGATGTCCTAACCACAACATGTTACCCGTGACTCAAATAGATACCTTCTATAACGGGCTAACATTAAGGCATCGTGATACCATCAATACAGCTGCCGGCGGGACCTTTATGAAAAGGCGCCCCGAAGAGTGCTATGATCTCATCGAAAATATGACCGCCCATCACAATGATTGGGATACTTCCGCCCAACGAAATGAGTCATCGAGTTCTATCAATTCTTATAATCCAGAAATAGCGTCCCTTAAGCTTCAAAAGGAAGAAATGAATAGAACTTAACCAAGAAGGCTACAAAAAAGACCAACAACCGTGAATTTTCGTAACACCGAGTTGCGAAACTTATGGTGGTCCTCATTCTTACAATGATTGTCCAGCCATCGTTGGCCAAAATCAGAACGTATATGTTGTGGGAGCCTACAATCAAGGTGGTAATTCCTACCAACCTTAAGGTAACCGCAATCTGCTTAGCTATCGTTCGGACAATTATCTCGGACCACCAGGGTTTAATGTGAATCAAAATCAAAACATGAACAATCAAAACAACCAGGTTCAGCCTTACCAAAACCGGAATCAGGGAAACAACCAAAGTAACAATCAAGGTAGAAATCAGGTTTTTTCCAGGTGTGCTTATATAATCGAATCAGTTTTCAAAATTATCAAGCCCTAATACCCACCCTCCGGTTTGTTTATCCGCAAGAATTAACAAATACATCAGGATTACTGAAAACATGATCAACTTCAATGCAAACTTCAAATGAACAACTTGGCTATCTTCTAATCAACGCTTGAAAAGTATGCTATGGTAACTTTATCAAAATGAATACCGCTTCTTCATCGGGTACGAGATCTCTCCCGAGCAACACCGTTGCTAACCCGAGAGGAGAATTGAAAGCCATTACACACGAAGTGGTCTTTGGTCGTGATGAACTTTCCGTTCCTTTCGCCTCTCCATCATAAATACCGAAGGGGGATGAAGTGTAGAGGAGACTTTCAGGACCAGAACATGGTGAGTTACCATTAAGGTCCCATGCTCTAGGTCCAAAAAAAACAAAAATGGCTTTTTAACAAAGAAAAATTTTGAGATTCATCAAAAAAACAAAAAAAAAAAAAAAAAAAAAAAAAAAAAAAAAAAAAAAAAAAAAAAAAATGGGATCTCGTCACCTTGAATATCTTTTTCTATCTAGAATGACCCAGAGAAACAAAAAGAAAAGGATGATGTTCAAATCATAAATTTTGGCAAAAATGTTTAAACAAATTCACATCAATCGCACTCTTGCGAATGCATTAATTCTTATCCCATAATATCAAAAGATGTTAAGAGTTCTTTTCCAATAAGGAGAGCTTGTAGAATTGGCAATAACACGTTAGTGAATATTGCTCAACGGTTATCCTAAAAGAAGTTCCCGAAGCTAGGGGATTTACCTGGGAAATTTCTCTTCCGTGGATGATTTTAATGAGCTCAAGTGCAAAGCCCTAGCGTATCTAGTGCTTAGCTCAAACTTGATGCCACTCTCGTGTGGAAGAGTTTAGGATTACTGAGCTTATTTTCACCCAATGAGCTCGTGAACTTGCGAACCGTTGATTTGCCACTTCGAAAAGGAATTGCAAGGATGTCTTGATTACGGTTGGAAAGTTCACATTCCCGCTGATTTTGTCATTGGTTGATTATGATAGAGATCCGCGGTTTTTTATGGTTCCCACTCATTTTGGAAGGACCATTCTTACGGACCGCTGTGCTTTGATGAGGTCATGGAGAAGAAATGATATCTCCGTGTCGGTAATGAATAGATAATCTTGAAATGAGAAATGACCATTCAAGCTATTCAAACGAATCCTCATCAAAATCTATCTACTTGATATTGATGTGCTACAATGGGTCACATGAGGATGATCGTGAAGATGTGGTTGCTAAAAATCAGCAAGGTCGAAATCAACTTCTTTCTTTCTCTTCTCTGTCCGTGGGTTCGGCTAAACCCACACCACACTCTAATTTCCCCAAGGTCTCCACAACTCCTTAACTTCACGGAAGTACGGATGATATCTTTGATCCGGGGAAAGACATTATAAGAATGAAATCTTGATAAATACAAAAGATCTCCCTCAGTATCTGATAATTCATTGAGTGGCATCCACTCTGATTTCGGAAACCCGAGACCAAGTCCTTCTTCTTTTCCCCACACTTATTTCCCTGAAAGAAAGTGATTTAATTTGGAAGCATTGGAAACTTATCTCGCTAGTGATTCATTTCTACAGAAATAGTAATCCTTCATCTCTTCTCCTTCCTTTTCATAATTCTTTAAGTGGCAGTACCACCTCTTCTTCACCTAGTCTCCCATTTTCTGAGACTAGCGACTATTTTCTTGAGGAGTTCGCCGATGAACTCGCTCATATCACATTTCCACCAGGAAATGATGATCTTCCCTTTGATGCCGAATCGATCTTTAAGAAATTAGAGTATTTTTTAACCATGGATCCTATCAAGGATAAGGATTTATTCTCGAAGGATATCGGTGATGAATATTCTCTGATGACAATTCTGGATGATACTTTCTGATATGTTCACGATGTAATGAACATGCTTTTTATTACTCATCCTACATTTATGGGGATGATTATGATGATGATCTTTTTTATCATGAGACCGTTAATTGATGTTACTTATGATGGATCCTTTTTATCAGCGAAGAGAAATCAAAGATTCTAACATTCTTGATTAAGAAACTTGAATCCCCTGTTCAAGTGATTTCCTTCCTTTTCCCGAGTATGACTCAGTTTTCTATGAGGATTTTTTTGAGGTTGATGCTTTGTCTTCAACCAACAACGAGGACAAGGTATTTAATCCAGGTATACTCATTCATGAGAACCTCGTTGAAGTCACCAACTTTGCAACACCGGATAAGAATGTAAAGAAGACCACTAATGCTTCTTTAATTCTTGAGGATTTTAATCTTCCTCTTCCTCTTTATGAACTTCCTTTCCACAAAGAAGTTCCCGGGCTAGGAGCTTTACTCTCGTTTTCATCCGAAAATGAGGAAAAAGTTTTCAAACCCCGGTACTTCTCACTTCTAAATGCGTTCTACCTCTCTTCTCCCGGAATTATTCACGGGGCACAAAAAGCTTATTGGTATGGGTTTAATTAAAACACTTTTACCTTTAGAAAACAAGTTTAAAATAACCAAAAACGGACTCAAATGCTAAATATATGCTTGTTTTGCTAATTGTATTGTGTAGGAACAGATATCTAAGAAAAGGACGAAAATCAAAGCCAAAACGACAAAACCGGACTCGGAATGGAAAAAGTGGAAAAGACAAAGTCTTAGGACAAAGCCAAGTTGTGAAAAAGTTCAACCCGACAAATCCAACGTCAAAAATTGAGAAATAAGCTTATGGCCAAAATGCCAAGTCCCTATATTTAATGAAGGGAAAAGAAGAAAAATACTTGCAAAGCGCATTGCTTACCATTTTTTCCCCAAAGTATTAACAAAATGGCCAATTCTGCCAACCCACCAAAGTCTCACTCACAAGGACCATGGATGCAATAACAAGTATAAAACTTGGGGGGTGTTTCTGCCAAGTCCCCAAACTTTAACAACCACAAGGACTAAAATTGCAAGACATACTATAACCATAAGGAACCATATTTGACAAACCCACAAACTCACAACCGTTTTTGAAGTACTGTATATCTTTTACACCTTTTACCGCCACTACTCATAAACCCCAAACCTGTCTCTGTCAACCTCGTTGACTTCACCACATCACTCCAAACCCTTCACAATCACAAACCCCACACCCCACATGGTCATTGTCCATGGTGGCAATCCTAATTCCCACAATTCGATCAAAGGTTGAGATAATTTTGAGTGGGCACCAAGCATAACCAAGGGGCAGGATTGCCCTTGTGTTTATACACACACAACAAGCACACAAGGTTGTTTTGTGTTACAAACTTGCACAAAGTGAAGACACAAGTCAAGGACAAACCCTAGGCTTATTTTTTGGCTTATAAAAGAATTTGTAGCCCTGCGGCCTGCGTGGTTTTTTTTTAAGTGTGTAGTTTTTCAGAATTCAAAATTTTAAGTTTTAAGTAGTCCAACTTTTATGTACTTGTCTCTTTCAAGATTAATGAAAATTCAGTTTTATGTTTTACTTTTTGTTCAAAGTTCTTAAGATATCTTATGTCTTTTAAGCTCATACAAGCCTTTTTATAATCTGTTTTGAAACTTAGATACAAGAAATTAAGAAATTAAGAAAACAAAGGGTTTCTGTTTGATTTGCCATGGATGAATGAGCAACTTGGCGGCTCATTGGTGCTTAGTTATTGCTTATTTTTTATACGCTACGGGGTTAGGATTTAGGATTAGAGCTTATTTAGGTTCATTTACTCCTGTTTTAAGCAAGGAGTTAAAGTATGCTTTCTTTTTAAATTTTTGCTTAAAAATTACTGTAGCATTGCTTATTTTTAGCTTATTGATGACTTTTTGTGCTTATTGGTGTTTAGTTATGCTTAAAAGTGCCTTTTAGTTGCTCTTATTTCAATTACTTATCCATTGCTTAAAACTGCCTAGATAAGCTTATTTCTGTTGTTAGCTTATTAGCTTTTTCAAGTGCTTATTTGTTTTGCTTTTCACTTTTTATTATCTAATGTTGCATGCTTAGTAGTTGACTTTAAAATTTAAGTGCTTAATTCAGTTTTTATAAAAGTTAAAACCAGTTTTTAAAATATAAAGGGGTGTTTGGGTTAAGCCCAAAATGGGTAGAAATGGGAAGGTCATGGGTTGGTGTCAATTATCCAACTTTAGCTTAAGTAATTAAGCTCTTTTGAGTCTGTATTTCCAAAGTTTTTAAGCCCAAAAGGTGTTTTTCAAGTTTTATAAGATGTTCTTTAAGACTGTTGGTTTTAAAAGAGTGTCAAAGTGCTTATTTGGATAAGCCCTTGTAAACCTGAGTTGTGGTATCAATTTTGTGTCATTTACATGTATTAAAATCAACTAGTAGAAACCTTAGGAGTCCCTAGTTTTGGCTAGCAATTCTGTCAACTTCTTTTAGTTTTTCAAAAGGTCAAAATGTGCCCCATTTTCATTCTCAAAAATCAGAGGGTAAATCATTGTTTTAGGATCTAAAAGTTTGTGCACAAGTTCATTTCATGGTATATTTCATCTGTTTTAACTAAGTTTTTATTTTTGAGCTTATTGGAGAGCTTATTTTAAGCTAACTTTTTTTCACAAAATTTTTTGTGAAATGCCTTGGTGCTTGTAGACACCATTTTTAAGCCCACTGTCCTAGCTCATTAGAGGGCCTCAGCTCAAGCTTTTGGCTTTTCTAAAAAGCCAATAAGCTCCTTTATTAAGCCCTAGCTTTGTAGACCTTAGGAAGCACTTTAGGTAGCTTAAATTTAAGCTCAAATTAGGCCATTTGATTTTTTAGCATAGTGTAGAAATATAGCTTAATCTCTTTTCTGGCTTATTAGGTGCTTATTAATGTTTGAATTTAGCTGATTTTAGTTATAGTTGCTTATTAGAATTAAGTTTTCCCTTGTTCTTAGCTTATCTTGCCCCTTAACAAGTCTAGTAGACTTAAAATTCACCCTAGCAGTACTAACTCTTAAGTTAGTACTGCTTGCGTGCTTAAGCCAACTTCTGGCTTATAGGGCTACTTCATTTGCTTGATTTTTGTCCTATAGTATTAGTTATTAAATGTTGGTGTGTTAAGTTGAGCTTGTTTTTTTTCCCACTGAATTTGCTTATTTGTTTCATAAGAGTCAAAAGAAAAAGCCATTTTTGCCTTTAAGTCACTTTAAGCAAACTGTCAATCAAAAAGCTCTTTTTCCAGCTTATTTATAAGCATTCTCAAAAAGTCCTAGTTATGAAAAATGTTAAGCTTCATGTGCTTAACAAGTTTGTTTAAAAAGTTTTGAAAAAAAAAGAGGAGATAAGGGGAAAGCCAGGTGAGCAAGACTCGAACCCGGGTCTCACCCTCAATACACCTCTTTTATAACAAGACCCTTTTACGCTGTGCCCTTGGGAACTTCTAGTTAGAGTCCCAAGGGTTATTTATTTAACCTCGTTTTAGCCCTTATAGCTATAAGCTCGTTTGAGCTTATTTTCGGCTTATTTATAAGCCGAATTTTGGGTTTCTTATTTTTCTTAGGTAGGTCGTAGGATAAAGTAATTTTAGTAATTTTTTCAGAATTTTTAAAAATAGTTTAGTATTTTTTATAATTTAATTTCGTTAATGTATTTAAAAAATCATTAAAATACAAAAATTATTCATAAAAAATATTTTTCTTTTTTTCAGAAAATTTCTGCTTTAGTTGTATTTTACGTAGGAAAAATAGAAAAACTTTTCGTTAGGTTCAATTTTTCAAACTTTTTTGATTTTTAAAGAACGGGCGGTCTCGGGTACGGATCTTGACTTGACTCGTTTTTGGGTCAAACGACTCCGTTTTCAGTTGTCTTTTTCATTCTTCGTTATTAGTTCTTAGAGTAGTTTAGAGTAAAAATTTGTGTAGGGGTAATTTTGAAGATTTTAAGTTTTTGACCCTTTGTTTCGGGAATCTGGCCTTTCCGTTTTTCAGCTTAAATTCATAATTTTTAGGTTTTTTCAATCATTTTTTTTGTTATTGATTAAATTAGAGTTTCTACTCTCTCAAATCCTTATTCATTCAAACTCAATTTTCCGACTGTATCGATTCTCCAGCACAGCCTCGTTGGGGTAATAAACGGACCGGGGGAGATTCTATAACTATCTCGGTTTCAGTGATTGTGTTTTTAAAATTATACTTCCTTATATATATTGTATTATATATTTAATAATTTTAGTGATAGTTTAGCTTCAATAAATTTTTGCGCCGCTCAGGGGAGGCTGTGGAAATACGATTATCGTTACGCACATTTGTCAAGAAGTGTTTGATATCACGTGAATATTATCATATAAAAAAATTAAAAAAAACAAAAAGATAAAAACATTGTCTTTAATTATCAATAAAATTCACAAATTGGTAAAATACCAAAATATAATATTCTCAATTGAGGTATTATCATAATAACTTCCGGTGAACTTTTTGGTTCCCAACTCGAACAAAGAGATTTAAAACTTGCCTTTAGTATCACTTGCAAGGTACGGTTTCCCTTTTAAAGATTAACAAACTCTAAGAGGGGTATAAGGCGGGTTGTTCAAGAGGAACTACGACCTTAAGGAAAAAGGTTTTTAATAGGCTTCGCGCTTTCTATTCCCCGCTCCTTTGTGCGTTTTTCTTTTCGAAGAGTTACCGAGAAGCTTGTCGATTATTAGGTTTAAGTTGTCTTTATCGTTGTCCGTTATTAAAATAAATTGTGAATTTACTTTTGATAAACCAAAAAGAACAAAAAAAAATTAGTGTAAATTTTCTTTCTTAGTGTATGCACACTCGTTCCCAAACTCGTAATCTTCATATCAACAACACCAGGCCCCACCACATGTTGTTGAACAATTTAATCTTGAAGAACCAGTTGAAAATCCAGATCCCTTAGCTCCGATGGATGATACCCGGACTATGGCTCAGTTGCTTGAAGCACCCACCGCGGGTTACGAGGATGCCATCGTTGTGCCCGAAATCGCCGCGGACAACTTTGAGCTTAAGCACGGTCTGCTTAACCTCGTTCAAAACAAGCAATTCTTTGGGAATGACAAGAAGTCCTCATGCCCACATCCGATATTTCAACAAGATCACTTCTACGATGAAGTTCCCGAACGTCCCGAGTACGTCGGTAAAGCTTATGCTTTTCCCATTTTCCCTCGAGGGGGCAGCCCGGATTTGGCTTGAAAAAGAACCCCCTCGATCGATTCAAACATGGGATGATCTTGTCTCGAAATTCATCAACAAATTTTTCCCTCCGTCTAAAACAACCAATCTTCGAAATGAAATCACGAGATTTCAACAAAGATTTGATGAGAGTTTATCGAAGCATGGGACCGATTTTAACGATCTTCGTCGGCAGTCCACATCTATGATTATCAGTCAGAACGCATCAACTCGATACATTCTATAATGCCTTGAACTCTAACGATCAAGATTCGTTAAATTCCGCCGCGGGTGGCAACTTTTTGGATAAAATGCCTCGTGATTGCCTAAGGATCATTGAAAGCAAATCCAAAGTTCGAAATTCACGTAACAAACCGGTTGTTGCCAAAGTGAGTTCGAGCACTTCCACCCCCAAATCTCTTCTATGAGCGAGATTGATGGGGTTGGAAAGATATGGTGAAAGCTAGACTTTTGATAAGAAAATCATCTCCGCTCCTATCCGTCAAAACGGTTGAGGAAAGTTGTATTACTTACGGTGGTTGCCATTCCTACCCCAAATTGTCTTGCCACCACTGGGCAATGTTTACGAGAAAATATTCAAGATTATGTCTCACAGCAGTCGCAGTAACTAAACCAAGATAACACCGGTTATCGAAGCCCCGATTTCAAATCCAAATTCGACTCCGGTTTTCCTCCCGCTAAAAACAATCATATGTGTAAAAATCAAGGAACAATCAGAATTGTTACACCAAACGTGGAATTTTAATCAAGCTCCAGCTTACAACCCCCGCTTCATTCAAGAGTCAAATCTATCACCTCAGGGTGTTCAACCTCCTGCTTATCAAGCTCCCGCCTATCAGCTCCAGTCCTCAGATTCAGGTTGTATCGAAGGAAGATTTCCAAGCTACGTTTAAGGCTAATGATGCTCGTGATGAGGAACATGCAAACTAAGGTCAAAACATGCAAAAATCAATTGACCAATCTCACAGACATGCTTTCCAAATTTCTCACTTCCAATACCGCCTCTACTTCGGGAACTCTTCCTAGTAACACTGTTACTAACCCGAAGGAGGATTTAAAGGGTATTACCACTCGAAGTGGTGTAGCTTACAAGGGACCCACGAGGTTTCATATACTTCCTCTCCTAAGTAGTTAGAACGTGACCGAGGTCACAAAGGATACGATGCTCTACTAATAACCGGAAGCACCGAGAGTCCAACTCTAGTTGTTCTATTGTCCATCATGAATCAATCTCTAAGCCCGTAAATGCTCCAGTTAGTGCTTCAAGGCCTAACCAAAAAGCATCGATTCCATTTCCTTCAAGAAGAAATGATGAAAGACGTCGTGAAAAAGCTAACGACCAAATTGAGAAATTCTACGAAATCTTTCGAGATTTGAGTTTCGAAATTAGCTTTACGGATGCCTTGAATGCTTTATGCCAAAATTGCCTCGACTCTAAAAACCTTAATCGAAACAAGAAAAGTTGAGTGAAATGGCTAGAACCCATTGAATTGAAAATTGCTCAGCAGTCATTCCTTAAACAAGGTGACCATAAAGAAATTGGAGACCCTGGCCGATTTCTTATTCCATGTGATTTTTCGGATTAATACATGCAAACGCCTTGGCCGATCTTGGCGCCACGCATTACTCTTATGCCATATTCCGTATGGAAATATCTTCTCTTCCGAACTAACCCCGATTGCATGACGCTTGAAGCTACGGATCGGTCAATCTTGAAACCAATTCGGTATCACTGAAGAGTCTAAGTAACGGTGGGAAAGTTCTGATTTCCTGTAGATTTCGTTGTCTGTCGATTTTAAGCAGCCCCGAGTCCTCTAATTTCTCGGAGGAGTTTCTTAAGCTCTGCCATGCATTAATCGATGTACCGAGGGTGAAATTACCCTCGTGGTTGGCAGAGAGGCCATTACTTTAATCTGGACCTAAACGTCGAGATACACAGCGAAATTACAATCATATGACAGCAACCGAATTGACGTCATTGATATGGCTTGTGAAGAATACTCTCAAGAAGTTGGCAATCCCACTCCTTACTATGATCCAATCGTTTCTACCACCTCTTCTACTTTAACTCCATTTGGGGACAGTGATTTTCTCCTTTTCGAAGAAGCCGACTCTTTTCTTGCTATAGAGGATGATCCAACTTTCACGGGGAAGTGAGTCCAACATATTATGACCCTGATGGGGACATTCTTCTCCTCGAAAGCAATTTCTTAATGTAATCATCACCACCACCTCCCAATCAAGGAAATTATTTTCAGGAAACTCGAAAAGATCTTAAAATCTATGAAGCAAACTCTTTAGTTAATTAGCCCCCTGAGGTTGGCTCAAGGACTTGCCACCTCATTTGGAATATGCATTTTTGGAGGGTGACGACAAGTTGCTCGTCATAATTGCAAAATATTTAAAGAATGAGGAAAAGGCAGCTCTAATCGAGGTTCTAAAGTCCCATAAGCGAGCTATCGCTTGGAAACTTTCTGATATCAAGGGTATCAACCCAGAGTTTTGTACATACAAAATTCTCATGGAAGAGGACTATGAACCAACGGTTCAGCATCAATGGCGGGTAAACCCAAAAATCCACGACGTCATCAAGAAAGAGGTTGAAAAACTTCTTGACGCTGGATTAATTTATCCAATCTCTGACAGTCCATGGGTAAGCCCGGTGCATTGTGTACCGAAAAAGGGTGGCATGATCGTCGTAAAAAATGATGAAAATGATTTAATACCGACTCGATTGGTCACAGGGTGGAGAGTGTACATTGACTATAGAAAGTTGAATGAGGCTACCCGAAAGGACCATTTTCCATTGCCCTTCATGGACCAAATGCTCGAAAGACTCGCGGGAAACCAATTCTATTGTTTCCTCGATGGCTTTTTTTTCGGGTTATTTCCAGATTCCCATAGACCCGAAGGACCAAGAAAAGACAACATTACTTGCCCATACGGAACATTTGCCTATCGCCGCATGCCTTTTGCTTATGCAATGCACCCGACACGTTTCAACGGATGATGAATGGCAATCTACCACGACATGGATTGAAAAATGTAGGAAGTGTTTTATGGATGACTTTTCAGTCTCGGGATTTCTGTCTCACATGCATTCCATTTGGACAAAATGTTAAAACGGTGTGAAGACACCAATTTGGTCCTAAACTGGGAGAAAAGCCATTTCATGGTAAAAGAAGGCATTGTTCTTGGACACAAAATCTCTAAGTCGGGAATTGAGGTCGACCGAGCTAAAGTTGACGTTATCGCCAAGCTCCCTTACCCGACTACTGTGAAAGGTGTCCGAAGTTTTCTTGGGCATGCCGGTTTTTACCGACGTTTCATACAAGACTTCTCAAAAATAGCCCGCCCAATGACTCACCTGCTTGAAAAAGAGACTCCATTTTTCTCGCAAAGAGTGTAACGAAATTCCTTTTTAACTACACCCTTAAAAGAAAAATTGACCAGGCTCCATTTTGATTGCTCCCGATTGACTTGCCCTTCGAACTAATGTGAGAGGCAAGTTTTGCAATTGGGGCAGTCCTAGGGCAACGAAAAAACAAGCATTTCCAACCAATTCACTATGCCAGCAAAACCATGACTGAAGCTTAAGCACACTACACTATGACCGAAAAAGAATTGCTTGCCGTAGTATACGCTTTTGAGAAATTTCGATCATATCTCGTTTTGTCGAAGAGCATAGTGTATACCGACCATTATGCTATAAAGTATCTCTTCACTAAAAAGGGTGCTAAGCCAAGACTGATGCGGTGGATCCTTTTACTCCAAGAATTTGATGTTGTCATCCGAGACAAAAAAGGAGCAGAGAATCTGGCCGCCGATCATCTTTCCAGACTTGAGAACCCTCATCAAGATAAACTCGAGAACAAGGAAATCATGGAAACATTTCCTCTCGAAACTCTTGGATCGGTTGCTCTTCGTGTTGATAGTACCCCATGGTTTGCAGATTTCGCAAACTACCATGCGGGGAATTTCATTGTCAAGGGAATGTCATCCCAACAGAAAAACAAGTTTTTCAAAGATGTCAAACACTACTTCTGGGATGACCCCTTCTTGTTCAAAATCTGTACGGATCAAATGATCCGGCGGTGTGTGCACGGCAAAGAAGCTCTCGACATTCTCGAAGCTTGCCACAATGGACCCACCGGGGGACATCACGGTGCAAATCTCACCGCCAAAAAGGTCTTTGATGCCGGATTCTTTTGGCCTTCAATTTACAAGGATGCCCACGAGTTGGTTAAAAATTATGACTCGTGCCAACGACAAGGAAAAATTTCACAAAGGGATGAGATGCCTCAAAATTCCATCCAAGTTTATGAAATCTTTGACGTTTGGGGCATAGACTTTATGGGGTCGTTCCCATCTTCTAGAGGCAACAAATACATACATGTATGTTAGGATCACATAAATGGACCCAAACAAAGAAGCTTCAGTCACTCGAAGATACAAGACAAAAGTCTAGCTCGTTTAAGCGTGGGGAGCTACTCCATAATACTTTTCATCTTTAGGGTTTGTAGCAACTCTTGTTTCTTTCAATCAAAAAGTTCTTTAATGTTTAATCTTTTGTGCTATTGATCTTGTGATTAATCTATGGAATGATCTAGGGATCCTACAATTGGTATCAAGAGCCTAAAGTGATTGTTTGTTATATTTTATTTTTGTTTGATCGAATTCAAAAAAAGGGGGTGTACGTGATTTTTTTTATGCTTATTGGTTCGCAAATCATAACAAAAAAAGAGACGTGGTTTATTTGTGTTTTGGGTTCGAAGTGGATTAGAAAAAAGCTAGAAGTGTTGCGTTTTTGTTAGTCTTCATATTGCGTTTTGAGCATATTCATGTTGCGTTTTGAGAATATTCATGTTGCGTTTTGAGAATATTCATGTTGCGTTTTAAGCATACAGATTTCGTTTTGAGCATACAGGTTGCGTTTTGAAGATTTCTATTGCGTTTTGACTAAAACGCTACGCTGCCAAAAAATTTCAAGCATTGCGTTTTGATTTAATTCATTGCGTTTTGCTCGACAACAAGCTGCGTTTTGAAATCACAGGTTGCGTTTTGAAGAAATATCATTGCGTTTTTGAATAAAATGTTACGCTGGCAAAATTTTCTACACATTGCGTTTTGACCCAAGTTTCGTTGCGTTTTGACAAGAAAAGTCCATTGCGTTTTGACTTCAAGTGTCATTGCGTTTTGAGCAAAACTTTCATTGCGTTTTGAGAAAAATTTCATTGCGTTTTGAGGAAGATATCATTGCGTTTTGACAACAAGTATCATTGCATTTTAACCACAAAGTTCGTTGCGTTTTGAAGTAGTAGTAGTATGCTAGCTTAGTAATGAATAAGTGTTTAGTTGTTGTGAGGAGGCTTGCCTCTACCTTTTCCATGTTTTGTGTTTTGTGCTGTATTGTCCAGGATGTCCTGGATTTTTGAAGCCTCTCGTGCTCGCGGTATTTGTCCTTCGATCACAAGAGCTTCACAATCCTCAGCTTCATTTGGGAATCCCGATATCCTAATCTTATCGACTAACGTTTATCTTTAAGCATAATTCATAAACGGCTTAGGATTTACGTAGAAACCCTTCGTAAAACATTGAGGACAATGTTTCATTCTAGTATGGGGGGATCTTCGATTTGATTGTGCCTGCAGCCGTTGTTTCTCACGTAATCCCGTTTTTACCACCAAAATTTCAAAAAAATGAAAAAATTTAAAAAATTTCAAAAATAAAATAAGTGTTTTGTCACAATTTTGACTTTCCTACTGGGTAGAATAAGAGTAAATTTTAACTCGATCGAGCGTGTTGAGCTCTAGCTTGTTCCTTAACTTTTAGACTAAGTGTTCGCGAATATTCGCGAAGAATGAAAAATGATAGTGTTAAGTATGAGTTGGATGCTAAACAAGGATTATTTGGAAATCTTAAGAGCTCAGTGTGAATTATGTCCGTTTTTTTTTTTCTTTGTTTTTTTTTTTTTTTCTTCCCATAAGATTCTAACCTGATTAATATACGTGCTACTTTTGGAAATTAAACTTAAATCAATAATTTTTATGTAGTATATAGCAAAAACTTTAGACTTAGTTCAAATTTATACTTGAATTTTTCAAAAAGACGTTTTCCTATCTTGCAAAAAAAAATAAAAAAAATAAATGAAAATGATGAAAAATGCAAAAATATAATAAATATAAACTGTGGGTTGATAAAAGTTTGATGTATCTTGCCGGCTCACAACCGATGTTACAGCCTTCTAAAGAAAGCCCATAGTAAGAATAATTATCCGAGACTGATAAAAGTTTGTTGTAGTCTTGCCGAGCGACACAGCAACCGATGTTTGCAGCCTTAAGCTGGCGTAGGTCGAGGGTTACAAATTGCAATAATGGTTAATATTAAGTGTGAATAAAAGTATCTTTTTGATAAATTCAAATATGCTTTTGAACTTTGGCTATTAATAATTGTTATATGCTATGTATATTACGGAAAACCTGAGAGTTTTTTGAAACCTAAGGTCCGTGAGTTCCGAATAACTAGTGCTCTGTGGGGTGTCAAAGCTTGGTCACCTTAACCGCAAGAGTTGGGGATGTGCCGAGGACGAAAGTCGCTAACATGGGATGATCCTCGCCTTCAAACTCATTATTCCGGTGAACGTGAACAAGAATTGATCCATGGTTGAAATTCAAAATAGCACATACACCTAAGATATAAATTATCGGGAGTGAAAAGTTTACAAATTGCAAATATGAGTAGTGTTAGCATCTTAACTCATAATTAACGGTGATTTCGTTTTAAGCTTGGTTTGGAATAAGTGAAAAGTCGGGAACGATGAATTTATCCTTTTCGGGCATTCTCGAATACGAAATGCAATCTTTTTCTATGATCCCCTTAAAGTTATTAAATAACAAAAGTCAAGAAACGTTCTAGTTAGTTGATTAATATGAAAAATGAAAAATACAAAAAGATGTGTAGGAATAGGTGTATATATAAAAAATGGTAAAGACGGGGATTTTCAAAACTTTTGAGTCTTTAACTCCCTTGATGAACACTTAGCTACTTTTCCAAGTTATTAGTCGAGGGTGATTGAGATTCTTAGTTTTCTAAATGCTTACTTCATAGCATTGCGTGAGGACACGGCAATACCTTAGTATGGGGGATTTTTGGTATGTGTTTAATTACACACAAGAGGATCCTTTTACCTTTAAAAACAAGTTAAAATAGACCAAAAACGGACTTAAAATGCAAAATATGCTTGTTTGCTAATTGTGTTGTGCAGTAATGGATGATCTAATGAAAAAAGGACGAAAAAAAAACGAACCAAACGACAAAACCGGACACGAAATGGAAAAGCGTGGAAAAGACAAAGTCAAGACAAAGCCCAAGGTCTAAAAAAGTCAACCAAAGTCAACCCCGACAAATCCAAAGTCAAAAAGTGAAGAAAAATAAGTTTAGGGACCAAAATTGCCAAGTCCCTAACTTATTTAATGAAGGATATAAAGAAGATACTTGTGAGGGACTACAACTGCCAACTCACTAAAGTATAAACCACAAGGGGTGTTCCTGCCAAAGCACTAAACTATTAACCACCAAGGACGTGTGATGCAACAACTCCTATAACCATGAGGGACCTTTTCTGTCAAAGCACCAAACTATTTACCCACATGGACTAAAATTGCAACAAATACTATAACCATGAGGGACCATATTTGACAAACCCACAAACTCACAACCGTTTTTGAAGTACTGTATATCTTCTACACCATTTCCCGCCAAACTCACAAACCCCACATCCTGTCACTCTCATCCCTCGTTGACCTCCCCACATCCCTCCAAACCTATCACCCTCATAAACCCCACCCCCTACATGGTCATTGTCTAAGCTGACAATCCAAAAACCCATAATTCAAATCAATGGCTGTGACGATTTTGAGTGGGCTCCAAGATAAATGAAGGGCAAGGATTGTTTTGTGTTTACACACTCACAACAAGCACAAAGGGCTGTTTTGTGTCTACAAAGAAGCACAGAAGTGAAGTAAAGAAGAGAAGACCAAACCCTAGCTTATTTGGCTATAAAAGCCTTTGTAAGCCATTGTGGCTAAAAAAGTTAGTTTTTAAGAGAGTAATTTTTAGAGTTCAGTTTTAGTTTTCTAAGTTTTAAACTAGCTTTTATGTACTTGTAATTTTTTAATGAAAATTGAGGTTTAAGTTTCAAATTGTGTTTCCAAGTTCTTGTTTCTTTTAAGCTCTTATATAAGCAATTTATAATCTGTTTTAAGACTTTGATACAAAAGTTCAAGAAAAATAAAAAAAAGTATAAAAAGGTTACTGTTTGATAGCAAATGGATGAATGGGCAAAAATGGATGGCTCATTGGTATGCTTAGTATAGCTTATTTATAAGCTTGGGTAGGTTTTAGAAGCTTATTAGGTTCATATATCCTTTTTGAGCAAGGATCAAGGTATACTTCTTTTCCTAAATATTAGCTTATTTTTTACTATACATTGCTTATTATGGCTTATTTTCAGCTTATCTATGTCTTTTTGTGCTTATTTGTGTCTAGTTATGCTTAAAAATGCCTTTTAGTGGCTCATATCTCATTAACTTGTCAATTGCTTAAAACTGCCTAGATAAGCTTATTACTGTTGTTAGCTTATTAGTTTTTTTTAAAGTGCTTATTTGCCTGTTCTTTTTACCTTATGCCGAAACTCAACTTCATAACATCAAAACTTCTAGAATTTATTCATAAAATATATACTTAAATATCAAAGACACACTTGGTCAAAGTGAACCATGGAACCGTTCTTTATAGGTTCTGCCAAACACTAGTTTTGACCCGTTTTAACCAAAACAATAACTTATTACTTTGACCCGCTTTGAAATATACTTTTAAAACTACAACAAGACATCATTACATTTTATCTTTACATGAGTATTTCAGATGAAACATTCAAGTTGCCAATCCTACTTTTATGTGCATAATTTTTATGACAATATTTGTCAAAACACTTATCTAGCATACTTAGTTCTTATTCTCAAGGTTTTATTAAGATATTGATATTATGCGAGAAGTTAACATAGCATATGCAAGGAAGGAGAAATATTCCTAAATTAAGTGCATGAAACCTAGCATAAGATGTAGTATGCATATTCATGAAATCGGAAAGCTAACACATAAATAACATGTTATCCCAAACACTAATATTACACAAAAACAACAAGTTCAAATACAAGATGTAAAGAATATATAATACTAAATAAGATACAACAAGTAATCATATAGCATATCATACATTATAAACATATCATGACTAGTACGAGTTAACAAAACATTCATGAAAATGCATTTTTGATAAAATTAGGAGTTATCCCAAACACTCCTTTTGAAACCATATAAATATTCTTTAAGAAGCTAAATCGACAAACTAGCGGATGACAGACATGATAAGGTAGACACATATATTTCACAAATAAACAAGTTCAAATACAATATAACACCCCGTGTTTTCAGGTCATATTATGATTTCAATAATTCTATTTCCTCTCTATTTATAACATTTTTACGTACTTACTCTTATTGTAAATCGACTAGTTAAACCCTAATAAGTAAGACTTAAACTAGAATTTCTAAATAACTAGAATAGGTCTACGTTTAACCTAAAGACCTTAGTTACATTCTTTTTACGACTTAACTAATCACAAATCAAATGTAGGTCATCCGAACCCCTTTTACTACCATCTAACGTTTAAGCTCAAAGAGTAAATTAACAACTCCAACACTTCTACACTTGTTTAAAATGGTACACAATAAAAATCAATTAGGCAATAAACTTAATTCAAGGAACAAATGAATCTTCCTACAATGTAGCAAGAATTCGTGTATACTCCCCCTCCAAATTTCATCAAATCTGTAAAGTTAAACTAGATAAAGATACACAAAATCCTATCCCTAGTATCACTCTTTACCCAACGAATAAAAGCCCAACATCTCTTTTCTAAATCCCTAAGAATTCTCGTGATACCTTGGCTGTCCTCCCATTCTTTTTGCTTCATACAAAATCTAAAGTACTCACCTTTATATTCCAGTACCTTGACCATTTGCAAGTCCCAAATATCCTTTACCATGTATGTGTTTACACAAGAACGTGACTTAAGAATGAGTTACTATACATGCCAAGTTATACTAGTATATAGAGCCTTTCATACCCTTTTCAAACTCAGATAAGCAAAGAAACGCAACAACAACTTAACTCAGTAGCCTCATACTCTCTTAACTTTGGTGTTTTCCTTGCCCTCCCATCCTCGTTTTCGACTCACACACAACCCTCACACCTTCACTTCCATTAAAACCCTAAAACTCCAAGAAAACCCTAACTAGGTTCTTGGGTGTTTTGTTTCTTTGTTGGACGTCCTCATTAAGGCAGCAAGAAGGGGTGTGTTCGTGATCATAGAAGTGCAAACGGTAGCGAAAAATCATTGGTTTGGGTATTCGGTTTTGTATACGCAAGTGGTAAAAAGGGTCGAGCTTCCATCACTCTCTTTGGGCCAAAACCTTCCATGTTCGTTCTTGAGTTGTGAGCAAATTAGTCTTTGTTATTTAAATTTTAAATATACAATTCATATGTCTATAGTTGTGTGCTTGAAATCGGTTAAAAATAAATGCGTTTTCTATTGTTTTCTTATATGGGTCGAATACACAGTAAAGCCCATAAAACTTATTATGTGATTAATAAAACTTGGTTGTATGTTGTTATAAATCCATGTACTAGACTCTTTTTGAAAACAAAATGTATACTTGTTAAGGTTTAGTCGAGTTGCAAATTAAAACAAACACGCCATCTGTTAATCTTACTGTTTTAAACGTCATGGTCATAAAACACCTAAGTTGCCAAGTTTTACTAGGGTTTTGATTCTATAAGTGCAGAGTAGTAAGTGTAGAAATCAACCCATGTTTAGTTTAGACTCGTTGGTTAGATAAAAAGAAAAACACATATATTATGTTAGTATAAAACGCAGCTCACACCGTAGATTTGAGGGCATTATTCGGCCTCTAGGAATGGTCATAAAAATCAACACTTTAAACATTTCATAAATAGGACATATAAAAATTACTTTTCCCCTGGAATCACTAAATTTCGTCAAGTATTGACGAACTTAGAAGGTCTTAAAGATAGGTGACTGAAATTGCCACTTTACCCACTGCTTTGTAAACGACCAGCGAAGTGTTTTCCTCAAATTATTGTGGCGATTTTACCAAGTGAAATGACAAACCAAATAATGTTAAACAAAGCCTGAAGTACCAACTTTAAGTTGGAATAAAAACCACCCTTTTTCGTTGAATAACCTGCTCACAAATTGCGTGTGTATTTGGCTGTTCGTCACAAGTGTCGACAATTCATCGAACACCTTGTGAGCAAACAGTCATAACTGTTTGTGTGACCCAGACACACTAAACCAATAAAAGGCAAACGTAGTCCAACTGACCTAGTTTACTAACGTATTTTTGTTCGTTCCTAATGATTGAGTCTGAAGTCACAATCTGAACCCCAAACTTCTAACCATGCAAAATTGCCTATGCTAAAATTAACTTTTAATTTTCTAAGTCTGACATAAACTGTCCTATAGCGAGACGCCCACCTTTTAGATCCGATTTTTAACCCTTAAAAAACGACTTCGTTGGATAAAACTAGAAATGAAGAGTTATAGACGGTCCTATCCGGATGTGAAATGAATTTTACTTTTCATTATTGTTAACTAACGAATTCGTAATTAAATTGTAAAACTCCAAGTCTCAAATAATAAACTTAATTATATTTACACTTAACTCAATTAGTTAAACGTCAACGTTCGTCTAATTATTTGACACCCTTAAAGACTAAACCAAGGGCTGATCTAAACTAACATTTTAAAGAGTTTTAATATGTGACCTAGTTCCCAAAAGTCCGAAGTCGTAAATTGCGTACTTATATTTTGACTATGTTGCCCCAATAAAGTTGACCATTTTAACACGAGAAATTGTTTTCAAACAATAGAGCTCGACAAGATTGCATACATTTTAGTATATTACATGATTAGTAATATGCGTAATATTCATTTAGGTAGCGAATAGAGTTTTGCATTGTTTTTCACGTGCACCATTTACCTTGCTCGCTTCATATTCGTTGCTACTCCATTATATCACTAAGGTGAGTTTATAGTCCCCATCTTATACTTTTTAATATTTATCAAATCTCGGGGATGAGATCATGTTTGTTTTACAAAATGGATGCAAGTACATTTTAATTCAAATATTACGAGTTTGCCTAAGTAGCTATAACCCTTTATGCCCATCATCATGAACTGTTAATTACTGGATTGTAAGTGCGAATGTTATGAATAGATCTATTTGGGAATTAACCCCGTTCGGGCAAGTAGCACTTGCTAGTTTGCCAGTTAGCCGGAAACGACGAACGAATACCATTTCGGACTCATAGATGTTACGGGTTGAACATCTACATTAGGCACCATCATTTATATGTATTTAATATACATACATTGTTTAGCTTCAGTGTCATGAGCTTAGTTCATATCGTAATACATTTTTGTGATATTGTATTCGTTGCTTTATTACAGGGAAATCTTGCTATCCGCTTCATTAAATTTATAAACCTATAAATTCACCAACATTATTGTTGACTGTTTTAAACATGTTTTCTCAGGTCAATAAGGTGCAAGTCATGGGTACATTGGATGGCCGTCTTTTGAAGTCATATCACTATAAAGATTTGAGTGCATTACTTTTGGGATACTGTTATGTTGTAAAATCTTTACTTTTCAAGTTGAACAATTTAAGCCTATGGGCTTTTGTAACAAACCATTTATGAAATCCAATGTATCAGTTTTTAAACGACTCTTCTAGAGGTCGTTCTCATATCTTGTGCTATTGATCTATGAAGTAATACCCCTGGAACATCATATTCCGTTGTGACCCATTTTGGGGGTGTTACAGATTGGTATCTAGAGCCAAGGTGAACCAGGTCAAATGTTTTTACTTGGTCTATACCGTTTTTCAAACATTGCGTCATTTACAAGTTTTCAAAGGGACTTACATGCAAACGGGTAGTGTTGCATCTAATTTGCATCTAGTATTACATAGGTTATATACGTGTTAATATTACATTACGTATATTACTGCTGGTCTTATATAATATACTTATACGAGTTTATATTATGGTTACAGATTAGCTATGTCATCAGACAACGCATAGTCTACAGTTACCTATACGTCCATATCCTCTGATTCGAATGGACCATCATGGGGTATTCCACTTGTGAATGCCAGCGAGCTTCCAGAGATGGACCCTTACGAGGAGGTTGCCCAACAAGGGCAGGTACTACTACTTTCACCTGCTTACGTACCTGACCCCATGAAGTTGGACAAGCATGTACCGGTATACGTTCCAGAGCCAGAGCAACCGAAGTACCATGTACCAACAGATGATGACATTTAGGTCGAGGACCAGCCTTATGCTAATGATGCTTCATCGACTGCGAAGTTACCTGGACACATTGCTGACTCGGAGTCGATGGAGGAGGATTCTATTTACTATCCAGACGAGCCTGAGGATGACGATGAGGATCCAGAGGAGGATCCCAAGGAGGACCATACTAACAATCCTGCTGATGGAGAGGATGGTGATGATGAGCCCTCCGATGATGACAACGATGATGATGATACAGATGATGAGGATGAGGAGCCCAATGAGGACGAGGAGGAAGAGGAGCACATAGCTTTGACTGACTCTTCTGTGCTACCTGTTGTTGACCCTATTCCTTTAGCCGGGGATACAAAGGCATTTGAGACTGATGAGTCTGCACCTACACCTAGATCAACTCAAAATAGGATCTATTTTTC
>BQNB010045680.1:0-44139 GCA_026074375.1 Tanacetum coccineum | reverse complement strand
ATTTTGATGTAAAGTGAACAAAACAAGTTAATGGATGACTTTTAACAAGTTTTAACTGAATTTGAGCTTATGAACGAGAATAAGCTCAAATGAGCTTATAAGAGCTTATTAAAGTAAAACGGCTTAAATTTTGAAATGAAAAACACTTGAAACTTAAAACTGAATTTTATTGCTTAAAATCGTAAAGTACAAGCTAAAAGTTACAAAGTACAAGTAATTAAAGCTGATTTCCAAAAACTTAAAAGAAAATGCTTACAAATACGAAAAAATTACAAACTGAAATTAAAACTAACTAACTCCTCTACTCCTCTCTCTCCTTCTTCTTTTATAAGCTAACTTCTGTGTTTGTTGTGAGAGTAAAAAGCCCAAAGCAATCTCAGCCTTTAATTTCCATTTGTGCTTCTTTGGTTTCATCATAGCCGTCGAAATAAGTCTTGGGGAGATGTGGGATTGCCAACCTGGCAATCTTACAGCTGGGAAAGTTAGTGGAGGGGGGGGGGAGTGATTACCCATGGTGGTGGTGGTAGTCTACAGGGTAAAAACGGGTTTGTAAACCCGTGAGTTGTTTTTTCGGGGGAAAACAATGGCGGGAGAAGTTGTTTTGATTATAACAGGCAAACTTTTAGGGTTTTGCCACTTTTGGTCCCTTAAGGTGTTAAGTAACATTGCACCCATGGTCCTTGTGGTTAAATAACTTTGGGGACTTGGCAAAACAAGTCCCCAAGAGTTATAAAACTCTTTGCAGTGCACGTCCTTGGGACTTATAAGTCTTTGGACTTGGCAGTTTGGGCCCTTGGAGTACAACTTTCCCTTATTGACAGTTTTCACCCTTCTCTTTTCTTTTCTCTTTTCCTCTTTAAATATAAGTTTAGGGTTTTGGCAATTTTAACCCTCAAACTTATATTCTTATATTTCTTGACTTTTGGCTTCGGGGTTGACTTGGGTTGACTTTTTCAGGCTTGGTCTTGGATTTTGACTTTGTCTTTTCCTGCTTTTCCATTCCGAGCTCGGTTTTGTCGTCTTTGGCTTTGTTTTTCGTCCTTTTGTGAATATCCGTTTCCTGCACAACACAAATGCAAAACAAACATATATTTGGCAGTTTTTGTCTGTTTTTGGTCATTTTAGTCCGTTTTTAATGGAGAAAGGTATGTGTAATTAAGCACATACCAAAATCCCCCATACTAAGGTATTGCCGTGTCCTCACGCAATGTTATGAAGTAAACATTTACGAAAACTAAGAATCTCAATCCCCCTCGACTAATAACTTTGAAAAGTAGCAAAGTGTTCGTTAAGGGAAACTAAAGAATCAAAAGCTTCGACAAGTCCCGTTTTCACCATTTTTTATTTATCCACTAACTATCCCTAATATTTTTTTGGATTTTCCTCTTTCTTTTCTCGACTACCTGTTTGACTTCATTTATTATATCAACATTGGGATCATAGAATGAGAAACATCCATAGAATAATCTACGGATGTCCTGACGGATAAATTCATCGTCCCCGATTTTTCACTAGTAATGGCTCGGGTATTTAACCACTCTTAGTCGGCAAAACTAACATTCTGAAACCGTATTCCATCAATCTCCGTCGAATTTGTGAGTATGAAAGCCACTGAATAAGACACCATCACTTCTTAACGTCCAAACATAACGATCTTCGCAAGGCTACGAGAGTATGTCATCACGAGAATCTCAGCCAAAGAGTTAAGTTTGCATCTATTCCAATTCAATCTGTCTCGCTTTTTCTTCGTTAATGAGTTATCTAAACTTGACGCATTCAATATATCGAACTAATGTAGCATTCTTATTCAACTCAGAGCGAACATACGTGGAACAACTCTTTGATGACACCGCCTTCTTACCAATTATCGAGCCAGAACCGCAGTGTATTCCCCATTCCCAGCTTCTATCGGATGATTTTTTGTTTGTTTTTTTTTTTTTCTTTTAGGATGTAATCTGCTAACATTAATACCCCGACCTGTAAATCCTTACTTCGTGAACTTGTGATCGATGTCCAGCGGTTTCGAACTCCACGTAAACATCCTGTCAAATTCCATCTCCCCATAAATAAACCTTAATCTCTTTAGTCCATAAGGTAACATTTCTGGAATAGAACTGCCAACCCACGTGAGCATGAGAACTCTATATAAGGGCAAACAAGCTTGAACCCCTAAACTAACGATTGTTAGCTAACCTGCTCCAGGCAGGTCAAGCTGGTCACGCTAACACAATGTACGAAATCACCAGGTTTAGTGATTTAATAGGAAAAAAAAAGATGGCTACACAGAACGGTAAAAATGAACAAGTTCGATACATTTTTAAGTCATTAGCCCTATTATGTTATTAACCTATATCCTAAACAGCGTGATGTTACACGACAAAAAAAATTGATTATCTTCGCAGGTTTTATACTACGAAAGATCGTTTGAAAACGACTCAATCATGTTGCTGTTTTGTTCATGGCTTACTTTGGCCCGTTTCGTTTGATCGCCGGTCCACTGTGGCCTTTTTTTTACTTCATTACAGCGGCCTCACATTCTTCCAGAGAAATTGAACAAAAATTCGGTGGTTTATCCACATCTCTCTCCTGCTACGTGATAGATATGTTCAATTCATTCCAACTCATATTAGTTACTCCAATCTTTCCATGTTCATCACAGTTGTGGGGTTTCAAAGCCCTTAATTTTGTGGCCGTTCATCTTTAAATTTTGGGGAATTTGATTGGGGTTTCTCGGTAAGCAACAATTAAGGAAGAATATGTAAGTACTTCTTTATTATTTTAATTAATTTTGTTGTTTTCAATTTTATTTTCGTTCTGAATTAAGGGTTTTGTTTAGTAATTTGGGGATTTTGTGAATGCGTTTTTTATATGGATTTTTTTTTGCTAGCGTTACTTTGCTTGATGTGCTTGTTGTAGCTAAAGGCTTGAATGAGGAGTCGAATATCAAAAATTTGGTGATTTTTCTAATTTTTGATAAGATCTTTCTAGTGGCTACTTCCTTAGTATTGAAACTGCACCATGACAGGACTTAAGGTGATTATTCATTATTATTTTTTAATTAATGAATTAATTAATTTATTGCATGTTTTTATAAGTGTAATGTTAATTTGATGATTTTGTCAGATTCATGTTGGAGGAAAATTGAGAGACATAATTGCGTTATTTGTGAATGATGCTGATGATGCAAGTCTTTAATGTTGTATGTTTTTTATATAATTTTTTTACTAATCTAGTTGTATTTAAAGAATCCTAAGAATCCTAGGTATTCATTAGCGGCTGGCATGTTCGTTTCTTTTATGGAGTTGTTGAGGGTTTCAGAGTGCTCATTACCTTAGGGAACATAGTGGGCTTATTTTGCAATGTCATCTTATATAAGTTTATTATGTCATTATGTCATAATAAGCCACACAAAGTTGTAGCTAAACCAGAAATAGTGAAGCTATGAAACATAGCCGAAACTAAAAATAAGCGTTTTGCTGGCTATTTAAGCTGAAAACAAAACGTCCCCCTTGTGATGCGAAGTTTTAATTATCTTGAGCTGCTGAGAGTTTTATGAGTTGAACGTCTTTGATTAATTCTTTCCCCTACCAATTGTCTATCTTTGTAATTTCGAGATGTAAAAAAAGCTTGGGTATAATAATACACTTAAGTTTGTTATGGTAGTGTATATCCTAGATAAAATCTTAGCTGAGCAACTATTTGAGGCCTTTCACGTAACATAATTTCGTTGAAATGTAAATTCCTTAATTCTTGGATGTCTATCAGGTTCCTCGCGAATTTAATTGCTGAGATGAATTCGAATTTGATTTTCAGTGGAAAAGATGGTTGGTGCGACCAGTTGGTGCCTACGGTGTTAAATACTCTTTCATATCGCTCTGTGTGTGCAAGGCAATGAATAAGATCAGTGAAGGTAATTTCGTTTAGTATGTTACTTTCTTCATCATTTACTATCATTTTAATATTTACTTGCCATATCTTTACTTTTTATTAGATACCACATATTATATCTACTTTTTGAGGTTTTTTCTCATGATAACGGCAACTTTCTTATGGTCTTTTTTATGTATTTGATCTTGCTTAATATTTTGGGACGTACTGCAGGTTTCGACTATGTCATCTCAGCAGTGGAATAATGCAAGAATATGGCACCATACGTGCTTCTACTTATTTCTTTTTATGTTGAGGAAGTTGGAAAGCAAGTTGCTGCATGTACGCAAGTGTTTAAGTAAGGTAATAATGATGCTTTAGCAAGTTTCATGCATGTTAATGTTAGTTTAAAATTTGGAATCCCGTGATAAGTATGGATTGCAATTATTTTCGCCGCCGTTCTCTTTTACTTCGTTCATTCTTTGTACAACGTCTATCGTATCCCGCATGGTTTTTTTTCGTGCTGAAAAACGATAATACTACAAAATCTACGTATTATGTAAAAGAGCCTGTTGTCGTTAACACGTCATATTTAACAAAAAAAACAGTTAGTTGTGATTGACGTTTATGCAGAAGGTTAGACGTGAGGAGTGTCGTCAGCAAATGTGACAAATACTTTTTTATGCTTCAATTTTAAATTCACATTTAAACTTCGAAGCAAATGGTGATATTTCATGTAATGGTGGATTGGGGGAAATGACGATGTTTTTATCCATTTATTTGTTTATTCATAAATATGTATTCATTGGGTTTGGTGTTTATTATTTTGTTTGTATTGTAGCAAATCATGTTGATGGTCAGGTTCTGTTTGCAAACAACGGACTTTATTCATATCAGCCGATGATATTGTTGCTCCAATGGCATACACATGTGCAACTCCTTCTGTTCCCAAGCGCGCAACAACTAATAGGTCATAACGGCATGGATGGGTCTCACATACAAAAGTTATCTTCGAACCTGAAAAGGAAAACTTTAATGGTATATATTATTTGCTTATTTATTTGGTTATTATTGTGCAATTTCATGAAAAATTATGTTGGTCTATTTCTTTTCTAAGCAAATGAATGCATTTTAATTGCCGTTTTCACCTCTTAAAAGGAGTGGGGGGGGGGAGCGGGGGGGGGGGGGGGGGGGGGTGGGGTACTCACGATGTCTGATTAGTTAGATAACATTGAGTTTATGCCTTGTCCCAACATATAACAATCCTGCTTTCCACATTTTGCTGTTCATTTGGTTTTTGGTGTTGTTCTTTACTAATGGAATATAAGATGTGTTGTATTTAGGTTGGACCACCGCCCCCTCCTTCTTACTTGATTTTTCTTTAGATTACAACATGACTAAGAAGCTTGATATATGTTTATCAGGGCGGGGTTCTAAGGATTTTGATCGCCGGGGGCGTACGTTGACAAAAATGCCCTTTGACATATAAATTAAAATATTTTTGTTTATAATTTTATGCGCTACTTTGTTAATAAAATGTTAGAAACATTGATTCGGTTTCTACTATGCGGGTTTTCTTGGAGAAGGCGAAAACTAGTTAGTTAAATAAAGATCTCACGGGTTAAAGACGGAACTTGGTGGGCCACCGGGAGATGGTTGGTGGCCCCCTCAATTTGCTGCAGCAAATACATTTTTAAATCTTAGACTTTGAGTGTTAGGCATTATTAGCATATGTTAAAAAATTGTAAATTGGCTCCTCTAAAAAAAAATACGTTTATTTTAGCCTCTTCTAATAAAATCTTGTCAGTTTGTCCGGACACGGTGCAACCGAGTTGTTCCAAAGATCTCACAACATATGTTAATGCATACTACTCCCTCCCTCCCAAATTAAGTATCAAGTTTGACTTTTCAGAGTAAAACTGGTTCAACATTGACTTTAAATATATATTTTTTGTTATATAATACTTGATCAAAACTATGCCTATGAAAAATACACTTAAAACCCAAACAATTTTTATATTTTACATCAAGTATTATATAATACACACAAAAAATAGTTAAGATGAAAGTTGAACCAGTTTAACTCAAAATCAAACTAACACTTCAAAACTTGTCAAAATTTGTTCTAATATTATTCTCATAACACATTTTCATAAGTGAATAATTATGCTACAATGCGTATTTAATTATTTAATGAGTTAATATATTACTTGTCAAACAAATAGCTAAACAAGTTTGAAGTTAATAAAAGTAGGTCAAAAATCATCTAGAAGAAATTGCTTATTAAGTATATATACTTTTTAATACCTCTGAAAATATTTTGAGTTAATTTACCATTTAACTATAACTGTAGAAGTTTTTGAAATACTCCAATAGTAATGACTTTTTCTTGACCTATATTATACGTTATTACTCCTCCCCACATGATACGTGACCACCACAACTTGAATAAATTAACATTATCACTTTCTCTCTTCAAGGGGAAATTCATCTTCAATCCTCAGCACATGTAAAACATCCATGTCAAACTCATCTACTTGACTGCTTTCTACTTAATGAAAATCTTTATTATTATCTCTGCGTCTTATAAGTATAAGATTTTCATGCCCCCACATCGTTGATGCCTTGGGCCGTCGCCCACCTCGCCCAATACCAAATCCGGCATTGATAAGTATCGTAAGCCAACTCCATGAAGTCACTCACACTTCTAGATCAAAAACAATAGGTTTCTGTAGAAAGAGGGTCATATTTTTTTCTTGATATTTACTGCACTCACTATGTTATGTAATGCCTTATTTAAATTAGCTATGATAATTATCCCAAGTTCAGATGCATGGCAATGCTAAATACGGCAGCCAACAAGCAAATCAAAAGATTTGATTGTATTGTTGAAAGAAGTTTTAATACTGATGCCATTTTCCGTTTGCACTCGAAAATGATCAGCCAGTGTGGCCCTTACATAAAAGGAAATTGGATACTCAAATTATCGCTAGCAACGTTTTCTTCATATACTATGTGATAATAATTTTCAAACTTTTTATAAGGATCTCTTTTGTTGGGGTTTTAAAAGACTTCAAAGAATTCTTAGAGTTCTACTGATGAGTGCTCTGCTGGTGAATAAGTTTTTGCTGCGGGATTACATACTGCTGAGGGTCTTATACTGTTAAGGGATAAAGACGAATTAAAGAGTAAAGTTTGTGTGGAGAACAAGAATACTTGTGTGAATAGATAAGTATTGAGATATTTATGTTACTAGATATGATAATGTTATTTTGGTTTGTGCTTCAATTACACATACCCTTTTTCTTAAAACGGACTAAATGACCCAAAACGTACCAAAAATACTTTGTATTTGTAGTTTTCATTTTTTTATTGTGCAGGCAAACGGATATCCTAGAAAAAGGACGAAAAAATAAGCAATAAACGAACAAAACCAGAGAACCGAAATGGAAAAGGCGTGGAAAGACAAAGTCAAATCTGAAGCCAAAGTCAACATAAGTCAAAGCAAAGTAACCCCCGTCAAGTCAACAGTCAAAAAACCGAGATGAAAACGATAAGAATACTTAATGGGCCCCCCGTAACCATCTAATGGGTTTCGGGGGCAGCCATTAAGATACTTTATGAGTCTTATATATTACAATGGCCAATTCCCTTTTAAAAAAACAATAAAAAAGCCCAAACCCTTTTCCCTTATAAATAATCGAGCCAAATCTCATATAAGCCCATTTTCTTAACGGGGTTAGCCCTATTACACCACTAACCTTAACTGCGTTGAGTCCTAAATGACTATGAATGGAAAGCAATGAGTGAATACTCTGGAGGGGCAAACCTGTTAACTGCCAAACTTTTCATTAACCCTTAAATGGGCTAACTTTGTTACAACACATATAACCTGGAAGGGCTCATATTGCCAAACCTTAAAACCTCCACTTCCCACAAGGATTGAATCTGACACATCATATATATAATTGAGGGACTCTTTTTGCCAATAGTTCAAACCCATACCCTGTCCAATATTAAACAAATAGTACACCCCTTATTTCCCGCCAAACCCCTAACACTACTATTCATCATCTTCGTGTCTTTTACCCTGCAAGATAACTCCAAAAACCCTTTCCCCCACCTCACTACAAGCTAAGGACAGCTTGGCAATCCTAAACCCATTCATTAGCCAAAGAAAACGACATGGAATCAAGGGTTGAGATCACTGATTGGGCAACAAGAAAAGATGAATGGCTAAGATTGGCTTATGGCTTTATACTCACACAGAAAACACAAGAAACACAGCAAAGGAAGACTCAAGATAGGTTTTAGTATAAATAGAAGTAGTATAGTTCATTAGCAAGGGTCGAATTTTTATGTTAAGAGTAAAAACTTAGGAAACAAAGTTTGTACCCATTTTCATATACTCGTCTTTTATACATTGTCATTAAAATTTCAGTCATTTAAATTACTTGCCTTTACTTATTGTCATTTTAAGCTTTCCTTTAAATACTTGTATTTACTTTTACTATCTTTAAAAAACTGTTCATTAAGTCTTTTTTAAGTTTTTAATGATTAAAGCCTATAAAAAGCTCTTTGTTTTTTTTTTTTAGTTTTTCTGTTAAAAAAATAATTATAAAATTCAAAAAAAAAACTTAAGAAACATTCAAGAAAAGCATTGGAAGCAAGGTACTAAGGGCGACTTGGTTTAGTGCCTCATGGGAGGCTATATGGTTTGTATTTAAGCTGTTGAGAGCTTAATATCATTGCCTTAAGCATTGGACCTCTTGTGAGTTCTCTTTTAAATTTTTGCTTATTTTCACTGTAGCTTTGCTTATTAACTGTTTACTTGCTTATTTTTATGCTTATCATGCTTATATTTGTGTTTCTATGCTTATTTGACTTTAGTCTAATGCTGTATTGTTGTTTTGCTTATCTTTTTAATTAAAAATGCCTTGTATTGCTTTTAATCTGCTTATAGCTTAATTGCTTATTTAACTGCTTGTTTCTTGTGGCTTTTTGCTTATTTTTGCTTAACCTTCATTGCTTGTTATCTGTTTTGAATATTCCGTGTTTAAATCATCACTTTTAAAGTCTAAATTTTAATTTGGAAATCCTAAAGGGGTGTTGGCATTTAACCCAAAACGTGGGTTCAAATTGAAGAAAAACCCATTTGGGTCACTTGGCCATCTTTGGCAATCTGTTTTTAAGTTATTTTTATCTGTTTTTAATAGAGTTAGGGTCTTAAAGTTAGTTTTGAGTTTTTCTTAACTAGTTCTTCAAAACCGTTGGTATAAAAACAGTTTCAAGAGCTTGTTTAATTAGGCTTTCTAAATCAAGCTTGTTAGTGTTGTTTATGTGTTCTTTTCTTGTGTCAAATAGAGTAGTAAAAGGTCTTTTGGTTTTACTTGTTCTTTTTCTTTTAAAACTGTCAAAGTCTTAGGTTTTTTTAGTCAAAAGCTCCCTTTTACTTCCTTAAATATCAACAGCTTTAAATCATTTTCGGCTTTTCAAAATTTGAGAACAAGCTCATTAGGAGCTTGTCTCAATCTGTTTTAACTTGATTTTTATTTTCAACCTTATTTTGTAGTTCATTTTGAGGCTGCAAAAGCCCCATTTTTCTTTAAAGAAAAACAAAAAAAGTGCCCTGGTGCAAACTGCCTTTTTCATAAGGCCCTTTTATAGCTTATCTTTGTTTGAATTTTTGTTTCCTTTGTTTTTTTTATTAGCTCATAAGCTGAGCTTTAAGCCCATATAAGCTTTTAAGCCTAAGGAGCCCTCTAAGTGACTTATTTTTAAGCCAAAAGTGACCCTAGGGGCTGTTTGTATGCAGAATTAGGCCCTTAGCTTATTTGACTTATTTGTGCTTTTCTTGCTTATCTGTTTGCACTTCTTTGCTTATTTTTGTTTTTCCTAGCTTATTAGGTTTAGGGTTTTAGATTTTAAAGCTTATTTGTCTTTTTACTTGCTTATTGTGTTTAAATATCTTAGCTGTCTTTGTCATTATAGCTTATTTGCATTTTTAGCCTTTTTGCTTAATGTCACTTGCTTATTTTGTTTGAATTTGCTTTTTAAGTGTAGTTTTCCATCTGTGTTTGCTTATTTAGTCATTTGCCTAGCTTATTTGTCCTAGAAATAGCCAATAGTTAAGCCATTTGGCCTTTGGTGTGAAAAGCTCATATCTGCCCATTTGGTTGCTTATTTCCCTGCTTAATTTTCAGTTTCATAAAAAGTTGTCCTTTTTAATCTTGCTTATTTTTGAGTGTTTTACAAGTGTGTAAAAAGAAAAATAAAAAAAAAGTTTTATAAAAAAGAGACGAGTGCCAAGGTAGAACCTAGACCTCTCCCTTTGCACACACGACACACCACAAACACACACTAACCACTTTGCTACAATAGCTCATCCAGTTTTATTTGCACCATCAATTCTTTTATCCTTTTCTTTCAGTTTTGCATATAAGCCCTTAAAGAGCTTATTTATAAGCCAAATTTTCTTCCTTTTATTTTTCATTGAACCAGCTTTCTTTTTAGTCTAATGTTCGTAAATTTTTGAGATTTTTCAATTTGTTTACTATTTTTATCATTTATTTTCTTTATAAACTGTTTTTTTTTAATTATTAATATTAATTAAAAAGTCAAAAAAATATAATTCTTTTTTAGAAAATTTTATTTTATCATTTCGCATCTAGGAAAATTAATTTTGCTTTCGTAGGGTCATTTTTGCAAAATTTCGTTTTCTAAAGAACGGGTTTAAGTCCCGGTTTTCGTTTCTACGTTTTAATCACTTTTAGGCTTTCGTTTTAGTTTTCTCGCATTCGTTTTTACATTTTATTCATTTTAGTTTTCGTTTTTAGGTTTTCCCTAATCGTTTTTGCATTTTAATTGTAGAATTAGTAATCCCAAATCTAAAATCTTTCAAACCATTTAAACGCGCGATCACAAACGTTCTCGATTTTCAATTCGCACGTCGTTGGGAGACGACCCGAGGGATTTTTGATTTTTCCTTTGAATGATAATCTTGAAATTATTATATATTTATATATTTTTATATAGTAAGAAATCTTTGGTTATCATTTTGGCGCCGCTGCCGGGGAGGTCTAAAAGATTATCGTTACATTTGAAGATTAGTTTTTGAAGACCCTTCCCTCGTGAAGTTATCATTCCCGTTTGTGAATATTTTCTTTTATTTATAAAACTACAAAAAATACAAAAATATTTTTCATTTTCTTTTATTAGTATTAGTATAAGATAAAAAAAATCAAAAACATAAAAAATTTGTCCTTAATCAAGAAATAAAAATCATCATCAATATAATGCTCTCATCTTGAGCATTATCATAATAAGTTCCCGAACAAAAGATTCAAAACTTGCCTTTGTGTCACTTGCGACGTACGACTCACCTTTAAAAGTTTAACAAACTCTAAGAGGGGTATAAGGAGGGTTGTTCCGAGGAACTACGACCCTAAAGGAGAAATGTTTTTAATAGCTTCGCGCTTTCCTACTCCTCCGCTCCTTTGTGCGTTTTTATTTTTAAGAGCTACCGTGAAGCTTGTCGATTATTGGTTTAAGTTATCCGATCTCGTTTTGTCTATTAAAATAGATTGTAAAAAAAATTGAAAAACCAAAAATATTTTTCTTTTAATCTTTTTAGTGCATGCGCACTCGTTCTTCTTCTAATCTCGTTGGTAATTCTTCTTCTAATCCAACCACTTCAAACCCGAAATGTCGTAACCGTAGACGTTCTAATCAAAGAGTCGAACCGTTCGCTCTTGAAGAATCACCCGTAGTTACGATGGCCGATCAACGTACTATGGCGGAATTGCTCCGTGCACCCACCGAGGGTTATGCGGAGGCAATCGTGGTTCCACCAATTCTTGCTGAGCATTTCGAGCTCAAGCATAGTCTCATTAATATGATGACTTCGGACCAATTCTTCGGACTTGAGAAAGACAATCCTCATGACCACATTCGTTGGTTCAACAAAATAACTTCCACAATCAAATACAAGGATGTGCCTAATTCGGCGATTAAGCTTATGCTTTTTCCTTTCTCTCTTGCGGGGGCAGCCCGCCGGTGGCTTGAAAAAGAACCCCCCCCCCCCCCCGTTCTATCACCACTTGGGATGATCTTATTTCCAAATTCATTAACGAATTTTTCCCTCCCTCAAGAACGACAAACCTTCGAAATGAAATATCCAATTTTCAACAGAAGTTTGACGAATCGTTTCATGAGGCATGGGATCGATACAAAGATCTCCTTCGTGCTTGTCCTCATCATGGTTTCACCGAATTGCACCAGCTTGATACTTTCTACAATGCCTTGAACCCGGCCGACCAAGATTCCTTGAATTCTGCCGCCGGTGGCAATCTCTTGGAAAGAAGTACTTAAGATGTGTTGACGATTATCGAAAACAAATCCAAGGTCCGCAATTCACCAAACAAATCGGTTGTTTCTCAAGTGAAATCAAGTGATGGTAATTCTTCTTCTTCCGATATAGCCAAACTTACTCATGCAGTAAATCAGCAAACGAGTGCTGTGACTACCGCTATGACGGCTATTCTTAAACAATTTCAAGCTACCCCACCTCCAGCTTCCGTAAAAGCCGTTGAGGAGATTTGTGTTATGTGCGGTGGTGCTCATCCTTATTATCATTGTCTCGCCGTCGATGGCAACACTTTCCCGGAATATCAGGATAATATTCAAGGATATGTTGCAGCAGCCGCGGGTAACTACAATCAAGGTAATGCCGGTTATCCCCCCATTGGTTAATCAAACAAGACTACTGGGTTTTGTTCAACCAAACGGGCAAAATAATCAAAACCATTTTAGCCACCCTCAAGGATATAACCGAGGAAACAATTTCAATCAAAATGCAAATTATCAAGCTCTAATTCAACAAAATCAAAGTTTTCTAAGTGAATTAGAAAAATTAAGAAAACAAATGATGTTAACATGAAAGCCATGCAAGCTCAAATTAATAATGTGAAAAATAAGTTAAGGAATGAAATGCAATCTTTAATTCAAGCTTCAATGTCAAATCAATCCAACGAGCTTAAGAACATGATGGCTAGCTTTTTCCAAATGAACACCGCTTCTACTCGTGATAGGATCTTCTCCCTACACACCGTTGCTACCCAAGGTTGGAATTGAAAGCCATTACCACTCGAAGTGGTCTTGCTCTTGATGGACCTTCCGTTCCTATCCCTCCTCCATTCATAAATCCGGAGGAGGATGAACGTGAAGAGGAGATTTTAACGGACCAGGATAACTCCGAGTTTACCATCAAGGTCCCACCTCCTTCCGTCCAACAAGCTAAACCTCCGAAACAAAGAAATTTTGTGATTCATCAAAGGGATCCTCGTCACCCGAATATCCCTTATCCGTCAAGAATGAATCAAGAGAAACAAAAAGAAAAAGATGAAGTCCAAATACACAAGTTTTGGCAAATGTTTAAACAACTTCATATCAATATCACTCTTGCCGATGCATTGATTTTAATCCCAAAATATCAAAAGATGCTTAAGTCTCTCCTTTCCAATAAGGAGAAGCTTATTGAATTGGCAAACACACCCGTTAGTGAAAATTGCTCAGCGGTTATCCTAAAGAAGCTTCCCGAAAAGCTAGGTGACCCTGGGAAATTTCTCATTCCGTGTGGTTTTAGTGAGCTCAAGTGCAAAGCCCTAGCCGATCTAGGTGCTAGCATCAACTTGATGCCACTCTCGGTGTGGAAAGAGTTAGGGTTACCCAAGCTTATTCCCACCCAAATGACTCTTGAACTTGCTAACCGTGATATTTGCACTCCGAAAGGAATTGCAAGAGATGTCTTTGTTCCGGTTGGAAAGTTCACATTCCCCGCTGATTTTGTCATTGTTGATTATGAGAGCGATCCACGTGTCCCCCTCATTTTGGGAAGACCATTCTTACGGACCGCTCGTGCTTTGATTGACGTTCATGGAGAAGAAATGATTCTCCGTGACGGTAATGAAAGACTAATCTTGAACATGAGAAATGACACTTCAAGCTATTCAAACGAACCTCATCAAGAATCAATCAACATGATTGATGTCTACAATGTTTCACATGAGGAAATTCGTGAAGATTTGTTTGCAACAAATCATCCAAGTGGCAATCCCACTTCTCTTGTCTCTTCTCATACCAATTTAACTTCACCGGAAGTTAATGATGATATCTTTGATCCGGAGGAAGACATTATTGAGAACTTTCTAAATCTTGATAAAACCAAAGATCTCCCTCCGTATCATGATAATCAATTGAGTGGCAATCCCACTCAGGTTTTGGAACTCGAGACCAAGTCTTCTTCTTCTTCCCCCACACTTATCTCCCTCGAAGAAAGTGAGTTAATTTAGGAAGAATTCGAAGCTTATCTCGCAAGTGATTCATTTCCCCCAGGAAATAGTAATCCTTCATCTCTTCTCCCTCCTTTTCATAATTCTTTAAGTGGCAGTACCACCTCTTCTTCACCTAGTCTCCACCTTTCTGAGACTAGCGACTATTTTCTTGAGGAGTTCGCCGATGAACTCGCTCATATCACATTTCCACCAGGAAATGAGGATCTTCCCTTTGATGCCGAATACGATCTTCTAGAATTAGAGTATTTTCTTAATCGTGATCCTATCAAGGATATGGATTCTATTCTCGAAGATTCGGTTGATGAAAATTCTCTTGATGACAATCTTATGATTACATTTCGGAGATTGTTCACCGATGACATGCTCTTGATTACTCATCCCTACCATTATGGGATGATTATGATGATGACCTTTTTGATCATGAGACCGTTAATGATGATACTTATGATGATCCATTTGACTTCAAGGAAGAGAAAATCAAAGATTCTAAAATCTTGATTGATGAACTTGATCTTCCTGAATCAAATAATGTCCTTCCTTTTCTCGAGTGTGACTCGGTTTTCTATGAGGATTTTTCCAAGGTTGATGCTTTGTCTTCGACCAAAAAACGAGGGACAAGGTGATTTATCCAGGTATACTCATTCATGAGAACCTCTTTGAAGTCACCAACTTTGCAACACTGGACAAGAATACCACTAATACTTCTTTAATTCTTGAGGATTTTAATCTCCTCTTTATTGAACTTCCTTTCACACAAAGAAGTTCGGGCTAGGAGGCTTTATCTCATTTTTCATCGAAAATGAGGGGAAATATGTCTAACAACCATGGTATTCTAAAAATTCTTTACAAGAGTTCATACTACTCTATTCTCCCGGAATTATATCATTGGGGCACTAAAGCTTTAAATAGTCACCAAAATTCCTTGAAAGCTCCGATGGAGATTTTTCCTAGCTCTTACCAAGAAGGACATTCGAAGTCTTGGATGATCCGTGTCTCCACTGTATCCCCTTGACAAGCTACGTATTGGGGGTTTAGGATCAAGTAATGTGGCCTAAAAACAAGCGCTTCGGTGTTGGAACCCAATGCTTATCATATGTATTATGATATAGAGTAGTAGTTAGTAGTATTTGTTAGTAATGAATAAGTGTTTTTTGTTGGTGTGAGAAGGCTAGCACCTTTTCGTTTTCTGGGTTTTTGTGTTTTGTGTTGTATTGTCAGGATGTCCTGATTTTGAATCCTCTCATGCTCGCGGTTTTTTTTTTTAACTATCGATCTTATGAGCTTCTCATTCCTCAGCTTTATATTTTGGGAATCACGCTAATCTAAATCTTATCGACTAACGTTTATTTTAAGCATACTTAATAAACAGCTTAAGATTTATGTAGAGACCCTTCGTAAAACATTAAGGACAATGTTTAGTCTTAGTATGGGGGGGATCTTCGATTTGATTATGCATGCAGTCGTTGTTTCCGTAAATCCCCGTTTTTACACAATAAATTTTTGAAAAATTACCAAAAAAAAAAAATAAAAAAATTTAAAAAATTAAAAAAATAAAATAAGTGTTTTGTCATAATTTTGACTTTCCTGCTGGGTAGAATAAGAGTAAATTTTGACTCGATCGAGCGTGTTGACAGCTCTTACCTATTTACTTACTTTTGACAAGCCGTTCGACGGGTTTGCGAATAAGATCGTAATTAATGATAGAATTCAGTATGAGTTGGATGCTAAACAAGAATTATTTAGAAATCTTAAGAGCTCATGTGTGTAATTTGTGGCTTTTTCTCCCATAAGTTTCTAACCGAATTAATATACGTGCTATTTTTTTTAACTTTATCATAATTTTATGTAGTATATAGCATAAATTTTTAGCCTCAGTTCAAATTTATACTTGATTTTTCCAAAAAGAAAGTCTTCTCTATAAAATTTAATGAATGAATATAAATGTGGGTGATTAAAAGTTTGCTGTATCTTGCCGGCTCACAACCAATGTCAGCTTTCTAAAGAAAGCCCATAGTAAGAATAAAAATCCGAGACTGATAAAAGTTTGCTGCATCTAGTCGCTCACAACCGAATTGTTTGCCAACCTTCTAAAAGGTCGAGGCGATACTTTTGCATCAATGTTATGTTTTAATATTAAAGCGTGAATTAAAAATTAAATTTATTTTTGTTATATTTTAAATTTAAATATGCTTTTGAACATTTGGACTATTTTATTTTATAAGCTATTTGCATACGGAAAAATCTAAGTGTTTTTAAAACCTAAGGTACGTGAGTCCGATACTAGTCTTATGTGAGGTGTCATAAGCATGGTCCTTAGCCGCTTAAGTGTTGGATGTGCCGAGAGGAAAGTCGCTACATGGGATGATCTCGCCTTCAAACTTATTATTCTCGGGTGGAACATGAAGCATATAATTTTGCAAAACATTGATCCATAGTTGAAATTCGAAATTAGCACATACAGCTAATATATAATAATTGTCGGGAGTGAAAAGTTCACAAGTTGCAAATATGAGTAGTGTTAGCATCTTAACACATAATTAGCGGTGATTTCGTTTTAAGCTTGGTTTGGAATAAGGAAAAAGTCTTCGGGTGGGACAAATGAAATTATCCTTTTTGGGGCAGTTTCAGATCAAAATGCATCCTTTTTTGTTTATATCCTTAAAGTTATAAAAATAACGAAAGTCAAATAATTTGTTAGTTGCTTAATACGAAAAAGTAAAAAAATGTGAAAAAATGAAAAATACAAAAATACGTGTAAGAATAAGAGTATATATTTAAAAATGGTAAAGACGGGGCTTTCCAAAACTTATGAGTCTTTAAATTCCCCTTGACGAACACTTAGCTACTTTTCGAGGTTATTAGTCGAGTAGGGATTTTCGAGATCTTCGTTTCCAAGTGCTTACATTCATACGATTGCTGTGGAAGGTTCACGCGACTAGTTTAGTATGGGGGATTTTGGTTGTGCTTAATTACACATACCCTTTTCCACTAAAACCGGACTTAAATGACCAAAAACGTACCAAAAATACATTGTATTTGTATGTTTTCATTTATATTGTGCAGGAAACGGATATCGGACAAAAGGACGAAAAACAAAGCCAAAAATGACAAAACCAAGCACGGAATGGAAAAGCGTGAAAAGTCAAAGTCAAACTGGAAAAGTCAACGGTCAAAACCGGAGCCGACACCAAAGAATACTTAATGGGCCCACCCGAACCCATCTAATGGGCTGGATAAGCCCATTAGTATATTATTGAAGACTTATATAGCCCAAGTTTAAATACATGGCCCAAATCCTCATTTTAACCCATACGGCCCAAACAAGTGTTATAAAGCCCAAATGAGATAACATCCGTTAGTCCATTTTCCCTTCATAATTAACTTTCATTTAAAGGACTTTTTATAAAAACCAACATATAACTATCGATGGCCATTTCTGCCAAAGTTTCAACCTGTTATACCATAAGGGACCTTTCTTGCAACAACATATATATAATTGAGGGACCATTTGTACCACACATCCAAACTTTCACCCCTGTGCCTTTTATACATCCCATTCCCGCCAAAACCCTGAACCAACCCTACTGTTATTCAACTGTCACCCCCTCCTGTGTACTATTTTTCACCCCCAGCAAACTTGTCACTTTCTCATTACCACACCCACAAGCTACCAAGACAGCTTGGCAATCCCACAACAACTTATTGGCTACTCAAAAACGAAGGGTCTTGATTTAAGAACTTGGGCTCCAAGATGAATAGATGGCTGTGATTACTTTGGGTTCCTCTCTCACAACAAAAACACACCCCTTGGAAGCACACACAGAAGAAACACACCAAGGACTCAAGCCTTTAGTATAAATAGGGTAGTTTGTAGCTAGTTGGTGGGAGTGTCGAATTTTGTAAGAGTAAAAAGCTTGTAACATTATTTGCACCAAATTTAATATATTGCAATTTAGTTTAACTGTCTTTTAATCTTTGTCTTTTAAATACTTGCACTGTTATTTTTTAAATTAATGAAATTTTCACTTTTTGTCATATAAGTCTTGTTATGTTTAAAATGTTTTATAAGCCTTGTATAAGCTTTTGAGACATCTAAAGCTTAAACAAACATTTGTCTTAAATTCTGTCCTAAAAAAATCAAAAATCACAAAAAGAAGGTCACCCCTCAAATACCTCAGCTTATTGGAAGAAAAGCTAGCCTTGGAAGAGCTTTTAAGACCTCACTAGCTTGTCTTTGACAAGCTAAAGCTTGTAGAATCTTATATTTGCCCTGTTTTGAGCAAGGGCTTGGTAAGTTTTCTTATTTTTCCATTTTTTTGCTTTTTACTGTAGCAATGCTTATATTGTGCTTATTTATGCTTTTTTGTGCTTATTTATGTTTCTTTATGCTTATGTGTGCCTTTTATTGCTTGGTTGTTATTTAGTTTGAGCTTGTGCTTAAAACTGCCAAATTTGCTTATAAACTACTTATATCTTATCTGCTTATTCTAGTGCTTTTTATTGTGTCATTTGTGCTTATTATTGCTTGCTATTTATTAGTTGTTAACTGTTTTTCAAAAACCTTTGCTTTATAAACCTTTTAAGCAGGTTTTTAGAATTTTGCGTTATTAAATCATTTGGGGGGGATTTTTGGGGGGGTGGGGGGTGGGGTATGGGGGATGGCACACCACCAATCTACTATGTTTTTTTTTTTAGGACTTAAAGGAGTGTTTGGCACAAGGGCCCAAAGTGGGTCAGTTTGGGTTATAAACCTTTGGGTCACCTTAGCCACTTTTGGTTAGCTATTTTAAGTAGTTTACAAGCTGTTTTAAAAAGATTTTTAGAATTTAAGTTAGTTTTTAAGTTTTTCCAAAGATGCTTTGAAACTGTCTTGAAAAAAAAACAGTTTATAAGTGCTTTTGTGGTTTAGGTTTTTAAATCCAACTTTGTGTGATGTTTTAGTTTTCTTTTTACTTGTCAAATGCAGTAGAATAGTTGTCTTTAGGTTACCTTTTTCTTTTAACAAAATCTGTCAAAGATTTGTCAAGTTTTCATAAGTGTTCTTCAAGTCTCAAACTGTCTTTTTAAATTCAAAGTTATCAGATGGTTTAAATAGGTTTTCACTTCTAATTTTTTTTGCATACAAGCTCTCTAGGAGCTTAAACCCATCTGTTTGGACTTTAGTTTGCATTTTGAGTTTATCTTGTAGCTTATTCTCTGGCCTGCACTAACTCCCTTTTTCTTTCCAAAAACTCCCCTGGTGCTAACAGCCTAGTTTACAAGCCCTTTTCCCTACTTATTTGTTTTCCAAATTTCTAGATTTTTGCAGTTTTAGGAAGCTCATAAGCTGAGCTATAAGCCCTAGCAGTTTTAAGCCTCAAGGAGTCCTTTAGAGTGCTTAAATTTAAGCCCCTAAGTGCCAATTTGGACTGTTTGCTTGCAGTTTGTGACTTATAGCTTACCTTGGTTTTCTGGCTTTTCTGTCTATTCTTTTGAGCTTATTTATTGTTAGGATTGCTTATTAGGTTTAGGGTCCCTTATGTTTTAGCTTATCTTTTATTTTGGTTAGCTTAATTTGCCTTTTAAGCCAACAGTTTAGCTTAGTTTAGTCATTAGTTTAAAAATATAGAGTAGCTCTTAGTTGTTTTCCTTAAGCTTAATTTTAAGTTCTTTTTAGCTTAGTTTTGTTATTATTAGCTTATTAGGATTTAGGGTCTTTTTGCCTTAGCCTAGTTTCTTTTGCCATATAGCGTATGTTAGCTTCTTTTTTCTTTTTTTTAAAAAACTAGGCCTAGCAGTTAGCAATTTATCTTAGTTAAAAAGTATATCTTTCTCTCTTTTGGTTTTCTTACTGTTCCCAGCTTATTTGAGTTTTGTAAAAAAAATTCTTTTTTTTAACTTGCTTATTTTCAGGTTTTTTATAAGTTAAAAAAAAGTACTGTAGCAAGTAAAAAAGTGGGACTCGAACCCCTGACCTCTCGTTTGTATGCCATACGTGTTTACCAAGTGCTCCAATAGCTCATCCAGTTATACTTTTCCCTATTTAATTTTTGTAGTCTTTTTTCCCTTTTTCACTTCAGCCCTTTTTAGCTTATTGCTGGCTTATTTATAAGCCGAATTTCAAATCTTATATTTTTCTTAGAACCAGCACTAGTTAAAGTATTTTTAGTAAATTTTTCAGAATTTTTCAAGTTTGTTTACTATTTTTTATCATTTATTTTCTTTTAAACTGTTTTTTAATTATAATAAATTAAATAAAAATCAAAAAAATATTTTTCTTTTTTAGAAATTTTTATTTTATCATTTTGCATCTAGGAAAAATAGAATTTCTTTTGTAGGGTCATTTTTGCAAAATTTCACTTTTTAAAGAACGGGATTCGATCCCCGTTCTCGTTTTCTTCGTTTTTCAACTTTAAACATTCTCGTTTTAGGATTTTCTTTAAAATTTCTTTTAATTTAGTAATTTAGGATTATTAAAACTTTAAAAAAATCATTTAGGGTTAAATTTTTGATAATTTAGTTTTTTAAGCTCGCGTTTTTACATTCCCGTCTCGTTTTAGGTTTAAATCTTTAATAGCTTTCGTTTTTAGGTTTTCCTTAATTGTTTTTGCATTTTAATTAGAAAAATCAAATCCAAATCTTTGTCATTCAAACATCAAATATCAAACCGACTTTCGACTTTCCAATTCACTCCTCGTTGGGACTACGACCCGGGAACATCATATACTACTCTCGGTTTCATTGATTTTGTGGATTTTGATCCTTGTTATATATTTATAAGTATATTTATATTTATATTTATAAATTCACTAAGGATTAATAAATCTACGGATCAAGAACTTGACCTCACAACGGGAAATTAATTTTTACAGGACTGAAAGTACTTAATAATTCATTCATAGGTTGTGTTGACTTTGCACACAAACAGTTGCTTCTTCTATACAAATTTTTACGTGTCAGTGCATTTATTTATCAAAATAGGAGAAATCTTATTTTTATGGTGTTGATTTTTTAAATAAAACTTAATTATCTTTCGGTTTCATCAGAAAATCATTTTTCCAAGACAATTTGAACCATTAAATAAAGACTACAGCTCTTTAAATAGAAAACAGATCATTATATGAGGGGGAGAATGTGTCAAATTATCTTATTCAAAATTCTTATTCAAAATTCATCAAGTGATAAATGGAAAAAGATTTTAAACAATAACAGATTAATATTTAAAGGGGAGTTAATTAATTTTAACTCATTGGGCTTTAGATGTTATGTGTTTATGCATTTAGGGACTTGATTGCAAAAATGTAAGACTTAGACTAGGTTAATAAAGCTAAAGGGACTAGATGTGTCAAAGTTCAAATCACTTTGTTGCCTTAGGAAAAAAGTTTTAAAGAAAATGGAATGGATATATAAGTTGAGGGGGGCCAGGCATCATCACGCATTCCATTTAAGTTTATTATTGGTGGTGGTGGGCCCGCATGGCTTTTATGTCAAAATCATAAAGATTTTAAAAACAAACACCTCTACTCGCTCGTTATAACACACACAAATAAACACTCCATTTTCTTTTCTCTCTCAAAATTCAACTAGATCAAGAACTCAAAGATTTTGTGATATTCAATCCGTAAGGTAAACTATACATATGTTTCTTATACCCTAACCATATCATAATTAAAAGGAATTGACATAATTCTTTTGTTTTTGCTCGAAAAACCCTAGAAACTGGTCTAGGGTTCTTTGAAAATTAAAGTGAAATTTGTGTTAAATTGATTTGGGGGTTTTGATCTCTAAGGGGTATAGAACACTAGTCTAAAACATGTTTTAATGATGTTAACATATGAATGTGTTTTGTGAGATTCTTTGATTTGAAATTTGGGAAAATGGGCAAGAACTTGTAAAAGTTATAGGGTTTTTGCTTAGAAGTGATAGAATATTCCTTTGTGAGTAAAAGAGTGTGCTAAAACAAGATAAACCACCAAACATTGGTAATCTTGGGTTTTATGTGTTCATATGGGTCGAAAATTGCAAAGGTTGAGCTTTTTGTGGTAAAATCGTGTTATAAAAGTTCATGTGTTGTTTATGTATGCTAAAGTCTATGTTTGATTGATTAAGATGCTTGAAAAATGAAGAGTGAGATTTCCTAAAAATTTGCCTAGGTGAAGTATACTCTTGGTTGAACTACGCGAGTAATACTCGTGGTTAACACTAGGCGAAGTATACCAAAGACACCAGGCGAAGCATACATCTAAAACTAGGCGAATTATTCTCTCTAAGTGGGCGAATTATAAACCATTTCTTAAACTGGGTGAATTATACAGTTTAAGTCGGCGAATTACCATTTCTCAAACTGGGCAAATTATACAGTTTCAAGTAGGCGAATTATACACTAATATTTTAAACTAGGCGATTTATACATGTACTAGTAACTAGACATATTATACATGAAAATTTAATCTAAGTGATTTATTCATTTAAATCTTCACTAAGTGATTCATTTAGGGTAATTTTTTCTTAGTACTCAATCTAGTTGCCTAGTTGACTATATTTGACCAATAGTTAGTTTGTTAACATTCCATGTTGACTTCTTGATCATTGTTCATCGTCCTGTGTTTAATTGCTTGCTTAATAAACTGTACCTTATCCCAAGTTGAAAATTCACATCTTGCATCTGAAATCTATCTACTAGAACCAAGTTGTCATCCAATAATATATATTTGTTTGTATATAAACTGTATTTGAAAATCTTAGCAGAACCATGAATCCAATCGCTGCTCAACAAGTTGCTCTTGACAATACCTTAGTTGCACCTGAGAATTGTATCCAGATTAGGCAATGCAACATGAGAATTGATCCCACAAAGACCCCAAAGGAACCCTTTTATCAAGTTGTTTTAGATTCTATTGCACTCTCTCCTCTCTACCCAGCTTTCCTTATCACTGCTGAAGTCTCGGAGATTTATATGCATCAGTTATGGCACACCATCAACAAGATAAAAAATTCATCTTCTTACAAATTCAAGCTAGACAAGAAGAGATTCACTATTGATATTGAAGTCTTTCGTGAAATTCTCTAGATCTTTCCAAGACTTCCAAATCAAGAGTTTGATGCACCTCTTTCAGATGAAGAAATTGTCACTTTCATCAAGGAACTTGGGCACAAAGGTGACATCAAATCTGTTACTGATGTGGTTGTTGATCAAATGCACCAACCATGGAGAACCTTTGCTTCAATCATCAACAAGGGTCTATCTGGGAAAATCACTGGTCTTGATAAGATTAGACTCTCAAGAGCACAAATACTATAGGGTATGTATTACAACAAGAATGTTGACTTTGTTGATCTACTTTGGGAAATAGACAACAGAGACCATAAGAAACAAGAAAAAATGTATTATCCCAGATTCACAAAAGCAATCATCCATTACTTCATTTCTAAAGATAAGTTAATCTCTATGAGGAACAGAATTTTCATGCACACTGTCCAGCATGACAGTGTTTTGGGTACATTAAGATTTGTATCCAAATCTGATGAATATCAAGTGTATGGAGAACTTCTTCCTGAATGGATGACTAATCAGCAGCTGCGAGACTCTCCTGCTTACAAGACTTATCTAGTATTCACAACCGGTGTTGTAACTCCCAAGAAAGCAAGGAAATTTAAGAAACCTGCTTTTCCTTCAAAGAAGAACGCCCTTGTTGATGTTGAAGAGCCTGCAGAGAAACCTTTCAAGAAACCTAAAGAGAAGCCTGTCAAGAAACATGCTGCTAAAAGATAGTCTACTGGTATTTAAATCCGAGACACTCCTGGTGTGTTTGTGTCAAAGAAGAAGGCACCAGCTAAGGCTGAAAGAAGCAAAGGAATTGAATTGCTATCTAATGCCACATTACTTGAGGAAGCTCAGTTGAAAAAGGCTATCAAGAGAAGCAAGCAGGAGACACACATTCATCAAGTAGGTGGCTCAAGTGAGGGAGCTGATTTTGAATCAAAGGTTCCTGATGAGCCAAAAGGCAAGTCAATTAACACAAGTGAAGGAACTAGTTTAAAACCAGGGGTTCCTGATGTGTCCAAAGCAGATTCTTTTGAGAGTGAATATGAGTCTTGGGGAGATAGTGATGATGATAATGATGATGATGATAAGCAAAGTGATGATGAAAGAACAGAATCTGATGATGATGACAAAGCTGCTGATATCAATAAGACTGATGATGAAGAAGACAATAAGTTTGTACATACTCCTGAAGACTATGTACCTACTGATGATGAAGATGTTGATAATGAAGAATTTGAACATATTAATAAAGAGATGTATAGTGATGTGAATGTGGAGTTGAAAGACTCAGAGCGTGAAGGAGAAAGGAAAGATGATGAAGTGATTAAAGACGCCGAGCATGAGGAAGTTAGTCAAGAAGTTGCAGGTGATCAAGTCAAGGATGATGCTCTGGAAACAGTTACGGCTGCCCTTGCTGCATAAAAGACTGAAGTTCCACTTCAAAGCTCTTCTATCTCATCCGACTATGCCACTAAATTTCTCAACTTTGATAACATTCCCTTAGGAGACACTGAAATTATCTCAATGATGGATCTCAAAGTTCAACATGAAGATCCAAGTATTCAGACCTTACCTCTTCTCACTGTACCTGTTACGATAATCCTTGAAACTTCAACTGCTCCAGCAACAACCATTCCTCCACTCAATCCACCATTCATCCCACTTTAACAACAATCAATATCGATACTAACACCAATACCTACAGAAGCAACCACCTTAACAACTGCTATTCCTGATTCCACAACCCTTTCTACTATCCAATTAAAGACTTTTTGACATGGAAAATGAAGTCAAGACACTCAGAAATGTTGATCACGGTTTAGCTATTCGTGCAGCTGTCAAGTCTGAAGTTCCAACCGTTGTTAAAGAGTACCTTAGAACAAGTATGGATGATGCTCAACATAAGGCGCTCCAGAGACATACTGCAGAACAAGTTAAGGAACACTTTGTTCCATCAAATGTCACAGATATGATCCAACAGCAATAGAAATCTTAGAAAAGTGTTGCTGATATTTGCAATATCAAGATAGAACAAGCAGGGAAATAGCAAGAGCCTAAATATACAATCGTATCATATGATGTGGATTCACTTTGGGAATTTTATCAAAAATGAACCTTGTTTGGGACCATGACTAAAACCAAGTCATTTGAATAAAATTCTAAGCATAAAGCTCTATCTCATGCTCTCATGGAGTCAATACTTGAGGATGAAGATGCTATAGATCAAGGTGTTACTGACAAGTTAAAAAAGAGAAAGCCAGACGATGACAAAGATGAAGGCCCTCCTGCTGGATCAGACCAAGGGTTGAAAAGGAAGAAGACAAGCAAAGAAACTGAACCATCAAAGAAGGCCAAGTTAACTGGAACTTCCAAAGGCACCACCAAGTCTCAGCCAAAATCTACTAGTAAGTCTGCACAAGCAAAGGAGATAGTGTTTGAGGCTGGAGATACTCAAGGGCCACAGAATCTTAGAGAAAACACAGGTAACACTGATGAACCACCCGTTGTCAATGTTAATCCAAAGGATTGGTTCAAGAAACCGAAAAGACCTCCTACTCCAAATCCTAAGTAGAATGAAGGTAAATTAGTTAAGAATAAGCCCACTTAGAAATAGCTTAGTGACCTTGCAAAAGTAGAAAAACCTTTAAGAACATTCGATGATTTAATGAGCACTCTGATAGACTTTAGCGCCTTTGTCATGAACCGCCTGCAGATAAGTGAACTCACACAAGACATTCTGGTAGGACCGGCTTACAACTTTCTCAAAGGTACTTGCAGAATTTTTGTCAAGCGCGATTATAATATGGAAGAATGTTACAAATTCTCATGCTCCATAGATCATAGTCTCCTATTTTGAGTATAGGAAGTTTTAGTGCAGACATTGTTTGGGTAGTTTCTGACTGTGATTCCATCTTCTCTTTGATTATGAGATCTTGTGTAGATAGTGTTCTTCTTATTCAAAGTTTCTCAACAAGCTCTGATACCACTTGTTGATCCCTTTTGAACAGATCTTACTTAGCTTGTTAAAGCTTAGTTGTGTTGGATAGATCCAAGACAACTATAATAGAAACTAAGATTGTGAATACTACAAACTATGCGGAAACTAGTTTGTAATACTAAGAAGAACAATGAAACAGTAAAACAAGATCTTGCTAAACTTTCAATATATTAAACACAATCAAAGTTACAGAATAACCTTGAAACTATGAATACTAACTATGAGAAATTTGATAACTAATATGAAAAACTGATATCTAGATCTATGCCATAGGGTTCCTTTTATACACCAAGGAAACCCTAATGGGCTTACAAAATGCGTCAAGTGATCAATGCATATCTATTCCTAATATATCTTATGCATATCACTTTAGCAGTACTAACTATATAACTAACAGTACTAACTATTATAACTAACAGTACTAATAAACTGACAGTACTAACACTTTGTACTGGCAGCACTAACTATTACACTAACAGTACTAATGACTTAGACTGTTTTCTCTAATCTTCAACAGCAGCACAAACTTGAACCAGCAGCATTAAGTTGTAGAAGCCTCTAATTCCCAACAATCCTACCCTAAACTTGATATTCATCTTGTTAATCATCAAGTTTCTTCATTATCGGCATCTTGAGCACTAGGAGGATGTATCCAAACACCTTACTGCTTCTGAAGTTGTGATCTTGTGAACCTGAGAAGCTCATATGCCATTGCACACTCATGATCAACTTCTAGTCTTCTACTCAGCATTCTTGAAAGCATCTCTTATGCAAGAGGATAAGTCTTCTCTATCAACATGTGAATAGCAATACCAATATCCATCAGTAATACATGAACTCCACATGAATCAAATAATCTCCAACTGATCAATGTGTAGTCCTGTTGAGCTTTCTAGATTTCATCATCTTTACTTGGTTTAAAATACAGTAATGAGATCTCCCCAAAGTAATCTGTCATATCCTTCTAGGCTTGTAGTCTCAAATCTTTCTTTAACCAGCCTATATAGATCTAACACATCTTGCCTATCAAAATCATCAAGCATTTCACTGAATATCTTGTAATTCTTAGAACTTCCATCAGCTCTGATGATTTGATAATACATCATGTTTTCTGTTAGAATGTGTGTCTTTCAGTCAACTATTGGATATTTAGTAGCCAAAGATTCAACATTTACGGCTTCATCATCTCCTAGAATTATATCTAAATAAGCTCTAAGATCTTCCTTCTCAGCATCATCCTCTATCTTCTGTCTCTTGACATTTTCATCATTAAGTTTTTCACCTGTTCTTTTCCTAGCAACTGTTTTCTTTCTACTGCCTTCAGCTTTACCTTTTCTACTATCTTTAACCACTTCAGAATCTATAGGAACAAAGTCATTAATCCACTTCTGCTCCCTTTCATACAACTTCTGAATTTCTTCAAAGCTCTTGCTCTTCATCTGATTATGAGTGTACTTGCCCATGTGTTTTAGATAAGTAACCATCTTGTTTCTGAGTTGAGCTTTGGTTGGTGGCTTGTTTCTAATTTGTTCAGCTCTCTGTGCATAAAAGAACCTTTTCCTTTCAGCAATCATTTCCACCAACATTCTAGACTTTTCTTCAATGATGAATTGTTCTCTTTCTTCTTGTTGAAGTCTTTATGCTAGTAATTCATCTGCATCCATCCTTTCTTGAATATCTTCTATTTGTTCAATCAATGCAGCATCCTTGGCCTCTTGTTATGCAGCTTTTTCCCTAGCAATCCTTTCCTCTCTCTCAAACTGAGCTTGTTCTTCTTCAAATAATCTTTGAGCAATCTCTGCATCCCTTTGAATCTGAGTCTTTATAGGGTTCTTTGGAGCAGGTTCAGGCTCCACCATCTTACCTTTACCTTTGTCTTAGATTTGTACTGTTGGTACTAGTGCTGCTCCCTTGGTTCTTCTTTAACATCACGAATCACTACTGAGGTTGTTCTTGGTCTTGTGCTCCTAATAGCCATAAGTGTATCAGCAATAGCCATCATCTCATCTTCAAAAATATCCCCAGCAGTACTTGTAGAAGGATTAGTAGTACTAACATTTGAAGGTCCAGCAACACTAACATCAATACTAGCAGTATTAACTGTATCCCCAACAGTAGTAATTTGTTCAGCAGTATTCCTCCCCTGAGTTTCAACATTACCTTCAACATTCTCAATATCAAGCTCAGCAAAGTCACTATCATCAAACATTGGCTTTGTCTTGTCACTTTTCCTCCCCTGTTTGGATACATTCTCCTTATCCAAACGCTTTCTTTTGGAGGTACCAATCTTGAAGAGATTCAACCCTAGAGTTCTTGCCCTTAGCTTCTTTTCCAATTTTCTGACCTTCTTTTTCAGCTTTCTGATCACCAAATCTTGAGCAGTTTTTGATTGTTCCAAGGCAAGAACCCTGTTTGACAAGTTTGTACAAATAGCTATCAATTCAGTTATGTTAGGTCTACCCTTATCACTTCCAGGTGTGTGACCTCCTGAGAGAGGTAAATCATAGGGTGTTGGTGGTACAAAATCCGTCAAATCATCTTGTTCAAGTCTTTCCTCATCACTTCCAGGTGTGTTACCTACTGGGAGAGGTGAATCATAGGAATGTTTAGATGCCCTCTCAGACCTAGTCTGAGCAATGACACCCCCCATGGCTTCTTGGCACCTGGGTCTGTCACCTGAACCAATTTACTGAGAAAGAGGATCATTAGACATTGTCGTGGATTGGGTCTTAGTTATGTTACCACTAGCATGTGCTGCATCTAAGCTAGCAGCAGTAGTGAAAACAATGGCGAAAGTTTCGAGATTTGAATCGTCCGTTAAGTCATTCAAACGAGTCCCGAACCGTTTTTATTAAAAACTATATTAAACATTTACAAATTAGACCCTCAGTCTATTAAAACTTGTCGTTACTGTGTTACTATATATATATAATTATATATCTTTTTCTTCATTTATACATATAATCATCACACTCAAAACCCTACACTTAGATAACAATCAAAAAAAAAAAAAAAAAAAACACAAAAAAAAAAAAAAAAAAAAAAAAAAAAAAAAAAAAAAAAAAAAAAAAAAAAAAAAAAAAAAAAAAAAAAAAAAACAAAATAAAAAAAAAAAAAAAAAACAAAAACAAAAAAAAAAAAAAAAAAAAAAAAAAAAAAAAAAAAAAAAAAAAAAAAAAAAAAAAATAAAAAAAAAAAAAAAAAAAAAAAAAAAATTTAAAAATAAAAAAAAAAAAAAAAAAAAATAAAAAAAACAAAAAAAAAAAAAAAAAAAAAAAAAAGAAAAAAAAAAAAAAAAAAAAAAAATAAAAAAAAAACAAAAAAAAATAAAAAAAAAAAAAAAAAAAAAAAAAAAAAACCTCTCTCTTCTCCCTCCAAATTTCCGGCAGCCGGCAGACCACCACCACAGCACGCACGGCAAAATGTTGTTCGGCGAGCTTTTCCGGCCTTACACCGCAAAAAATCCTCCCCATCTCCGATCTTATCGATCACCCACCCATCACTCTCCTCACTCAAAACTCCACACGCCACTCGCTGCCTCACCATCATCTACTCCATCGTTATCATCTCCATCACGCTCCACCTCATAATCTCGTGGACCACTTAACTACTAGTACAACCATGCGCCAATTACCGTGGCAGCCGACGTTGGTAAACAACCGCCAACAGCCGCGAATGTAACCACCCACCACCACCCCACTTCACCCTTCTATCAATTTGGGATGGTTATACATATTTTTGTATCTATTGTTCATTTCTTGTATTGATTTCAAGGGTGCGTTTGGTAAGTACATTCGACACCAAGGGTGCGTTTGTTGTTCGTTACAGCCGAAGGGGGGGTGCGTGTGGGCCTGCTCTGTCACCTGCAAGGGTGCGTTCGGTTCCCGGGTCAGCACGAGGGTGGGTTGGGTTATCAACAGATTCGGGTGTATTTGGTTCGACACCATATTAGGGTGGGTTTGTTTGTCACTAGATACGGGTGCGTTTGGCTATTAAAATCAGCCGCAAGGGCGTTTGTTTGTGTGGAAACAGCCAACGGCCCAATTTAGGTTGACCTTTCAAGTATTTAGGATACCAAAGGCCCAATTTAGGTTGACCTTTCAAGTATTTAAAGATCCTCTTCACTGCATGAAGATGTGAGACTTTAGGAGTAACTTGGAACCTTGCACAAGCACAAACAGCAAACATTATGTCAGGCCTAGAAGCTGTCAAGTACATCAATGATCTAATCATTGATCTGTATAAATGAACATCCACATCCTCAGCTTCTTCATCCTTGAGCAATGCCTTGTTAGTCTCTATTGGAGTGCTTGTTGTCTTTACAGTGGCAAAATCAAACTTCTTTAATATATCAGCCACATACTTGTCTTGTGAGGAGATGGTTCATTAAGTGTTGTCGTAGGTCGGGTATTATGGATGTTACCACTTTCTTGCTCTGCCTCTAAGCTAGAAGTAGTAGTGGCAGCCCTAACCACTCTGTCATCCTCTCCTGTATAGACAGCCTCATCACCAAACTTCTTAGGGGTACCACTAGAATGAGGAATCTTAGTGTCTCGACCTCTTTTGGCTCGCCTAGGTTTGTGAGTCTTTTGGTATTGTGTTGCAACAGTAGTAACTTAAGAGGGTGGAGCAGTTGAAGATGGTGGTTGAGGTTTAGAGGGTTGTCCTGAACCTTCACCCTTAACTACTTGAGGTACCAACATAGATGCAAGCAATGGAGTTATTCTCCCTGAAAAATCTTTATTTTGTCTTTTCATATTAGTGAAAACCTTTTTAGTATGTACATGTGTAACATAAATATCATTAAAAGTTCTGCAAGAGCAATCTGATTATTCAAAAATAGTTGTAAAAACCTTGGATACATTAAAAATTTCTTAGAAATAGAATCCAAGTTCCTTAACATACCATCAAAAATTAATTTTGAAAAGTTAAATTTTTGTCCCTTAGCTAAACAAATAATTGTTGATACTAAATTGGTTGAAAATTCATTCCAAACAGTTGTTTTTGAACTCAAGCAATGTAGAATGGTATGTATAAGTTACTTCCATTGAGGGGAAAAGAAAGCTTTTTGAAAAGTAAGTTTAGTAGAAACTCTTTCATACCCCATCAGTGCAAGGTTTACAAAAATTTCATCATTTGATAGACAGGTAATACCATCCTCATCATTAAAGTGAAGATCACTCCTCACTAATGATTTTGATATTACCACTGTCTTTCCATCAACTGTGGCATGAATTTGCTTCACAACATTAACTGTTTTGGACTTAGCAGTAGCCCAAAACTGCTCAATATAAAAAGCATAGATAGTAGGACTTACAGTTAAAGCATAATGAATCGAACTAGTAGTAAGAAAGTCCACTATCTGATGAAACTCAACATTCTCATCTGATTTTTCCAAGCAAGCCACCATGTTGTGTTGGTCAACGAATTGTAGATCACCATAGATGATTAATTTAGATGATCGGCAGTGAATAAGATTAGGGTTTATAAGTTAGAGCGTATGAGAGAATTAGTTGAAGTTACTGTATGATGGAGAACGATTTTATAGTGTTAATAGCAAACCTACTAGCAAAGAAACCGTTATTTTACTCTTAACCCCCTCAGCAGTATTATCTCCAACGGTAACAAACAACACTAACTTTGGCTCAGCAGTACTAACTTTTGCCTAGTAGCACTAAATCCTTCCTAGCAGCATTAACCTTGCAACTACCAGTTTTAACTCCAAATTCATCACTAATACCATCTCCAAACCATATCAATCATGAATATAACAAACACATCTTCAGAGATTAAGTAATCCAATGCTAGCAATCAAAAAGTTAAACCTGCTAACATCAAAAGCCTTTGTGAGAAGATCTACAACATTATGGTCTGTGTGAATCTTGATCACTTGAATCAACTTCTTCTCATAAGAATCTCTGATAAAATGGTGCCTAATCTCTATGTGCATGGTTTTAGAGTGAAACACTGGATTTTTCACAATACATATTGTACTTTCATTATCATGTAAATCTTGGTGTTCATGAAATTGAACCCATAATCATGCATTTGATTTTGAATCCATAACACATGTCCACAGCAATTAGCAGCAACATACACTGCCGCAGTAGTAGAATTGGCAACTATAGTTTGCTTTTTACATTGCCATGAAATCAACCTTTTGCCAAGGAATTGACAACCTCCTGTTGTGGATTTCCTGTCAAGGCTAGCTCCAGCATAATGACTATCAGAGAAAGCTTCCAAGTCAAATGGTAAATCCTTAGGATACCAAAGTCCCAATTTAGTTTGACATTTCAAGTATCTAAAGATTCTCTTTACAACGTGAAGATGTGAGACTTTAGGAGTAACTTGGAACCTTGCACAAGCACAAACAACAAACATTATGTCAGGCCTAGAAGCTGTCAAATACATCAATGAACCAATCATTGATCTGTATAAGTGAACATCCATATCCTCAGCTTCTTTATCCTTGAGCAATGCCTTGTTAGTCTCAATTGGAGTGCTTGTTGTCTTAACTAAGGAGAAATCAAATTCATTTAATATATCAACCATATACTTGTCTTGGCTGATGAAGATACCATCATCTCTCTGCATGACCTGCGACCCTAAGAAGAAAGTGAGCTCCCCTATAGAACTCATTTGAAACTTCTTGTGCATCAAACCTTCAAACTCTATACATAAAGACTTTGTATTAGACCCAAAGATGATGTCATCTACATACACATGTACTAACAGGATATCACCTTTGCTCTTCTTGATAAATAACGTCTTATCTATAACCCCGCTTCTAAATCTATTTTCTAATAAGTAGGTAGACAAAGTCTCATACCAGGCTCTAGGAGCTTGATGTAGACCATATAAAACTTTTTCTACCGTATACACTTTATCAGGGAACTGTGGATCTTCAAAACCAGGAGGTTGGCAGACATACACCTCCTCTTTAATAGTACCATATAGAAAGGCACTCTTCACATCCATCTGGTACATAATAAACCCCATAAATGATGCATAGGCCAAAAATAACCTGATTGCTTCTATCCTAGCAACGGGAGCAAAAACCTCATCATAATCAATTCCTTCTTCTTGGGTGTAACCTTGTGCAACCAGTCTTGCCTTATTTCTGACTACTGTCCCTCTCTCATCTTTCTTGTTTCTATAGACCCATTTTGTTCCAATGGTATGCTTGCCTTTGGGTAAATCAACCAATCTCCAAACCTTCTGCAAACTAAACTATAGTAACTCATCTTGCATTGCCTCTATCCAGCCTGGATCTTGCAAAGCTTGTGTCACCTTCTTGGGTTCGATTTGTGAGAGAAAACAGGCAACTAAGAAGTTTTGATAATCTTTGTGATTTGTTCTCCTCTGCTTTTTGATGTAACTAATCATAGCATGTTCTTCAGAAATCTTGGTCATCCTCCTTGTTTGAGTAGCTGAATTTATGTCTTCAATAATCTGATCTTTAGGATGATCCTTGTGAATTCTAGTTGTGGGAATATGACTGACATTCATGGTGATTTCTAAGTTATTAAGGTCAGCCTCTACACCCACATATTCATCATCATATGCACCACTAAAGATATCAGTATCCTCCAAATCAGGTATGAGAGGATCAGTAGAAAGATCATTAGTATTAGTAAAATTTTGCCCAGCAGTACTAACAAATGGACTAACAGTACAATCTTTGTTAGTGCTGTTAGCATAACCTTCCTTCTGTTAAACAAGCAAATTATCCAATTCAGCTCTAAAATCTTGCACATTCTGGTCATTTTCTTTATTTGAAGCTCCTCCTTCTTTCTCTTGACCATTTCTTTCACCCTCATGTGCTGGTTCTTCATTAGTCTTTTTACCAGCATCATCAGCAACTGCATCCTTTGAGCTCTGTGGACTATCATAAAGTAATGGTAGCAGAATATATTGTTGAGTAGGTACTGCATCAACATTATCCTTGATACCTACATTCTTATTAGTTTGATTCCCTGCAGTAACTGGCTTATAATTCATAGAGTTTGTTAGTAAATCAATATCAAAGAGCCAATCTGGTTCACTCCCTGCAACATTGGGTTTGTTTTCAAGAAAGTTTATGTGCAGGTTCTCCTCTACTTTCCTAGTTCTAGTGTTAAATACCCTAAAAGCCTTGCTATTTATAGAGTATCCAACAAAGAACCCCTCATCAGCCTTCTCATCAAATTTGCCTAGGGGATCTAAGGTATTAAGAATAGTCACAGGACACCCAAAAGGTCTCATAAAACTTATACTAGGTGGTCTACCATGTAATAGTTCATAAGGTGTCTTGTTGTGAGGCTTGGTCACTAAAACCCTATTCTGAACATAACAAGCAGTACTAACTGCTTCAGCCCAAAATGTAGTAGGTAATAATGAATCTGCTAGCATAGTCCTAGCTGCCTCTATTAGTGTCCTATTCTTTCTTTCAGCAACTCCATTTTGTTGTGGAGTTCTGGCAACACTAAACTCCCTCTTAATCCCTTTCATCCCACAGAACTGATTCATGTCATTATTTTTAAACTCAGTTCCATTGTCACATCTGATGATTTTAACCTTATGATTTATTTGGTTTTCTATGCCAGTAATAAAAGTTTTAAGGATCCCACTAGTCTCATCCTTAGTGGCCAAAAAGAAAACCCAACTAAACCTACTATAGTCATCAGTGACAACAAGGCAATATATCTTGTGATTGATACTCCTTACAAATGTTGGCCCAAATAAGTCCATATGCAACATTTGTAAGGGTTGGCTGATAGAGCTCACAAGCTTGGTCTTACAAGAGGCTTTGTGTTGCTTTCCCTTCTGACAAGCAACACAAGTATGGTCATTTTCAAAAAGCTTTGAAGGCAAACCTCTAACAAGGTTTCCCCCCCCCCCCCCCCCCCCCCCCCCCGCATAACTTCCATCTGTTGAACAAGCAAAGTATCCAATTCAGCTCTAAAATCTTGCACATTCTGGTCACCTTCTTTATTTGAAGCTCATCCTTCCTTCTCTTAACCATTTATTTCACCCTCATTTGCCGGTTTTTCATTTGTCCTTGAACCAGCAACATACAGCACTGCATCCTCGGAGCCTCTATGGACTATCATAAGTAAATGGTAGCAGAATAAATATTTGAGTAGATATTGCATCAACATAACTTGATACCTCATTCCTATAGTTTTGATTCCCAGCAATAACTAGCTCATAATTCATAAAGTTGTTAGTAAATCAATATCAAAGAGCTCAATCTGGCACTCCCAGCAACAATTTGGGTTAGATTTTCAAGAAAGTGGTTTTGTGCAGTTTTCCTCTACTTTTGCCTACTTCTACAGCTTAAAATACCCAAAAAAGATCCTTGAGCCTATATCTATCAGAGTATCCAACCAAGAACCCTCATCAGGACCTTCCCTTCAAATTCTAGGGGATCTAGTATTAAGAAGGTCACAGACACCCAAAAGGTCTCACAAAACTTATCTAGGTGATCTACCATGTATAGTTCATAAAGTGTCTTGTTGTGAGGCTTGATCACTAAAATCCAATCGTAGCACATAGCAAGCAATAATAACTGATTCAGCCAAAATGTTAGTAGGTAAGAAGTGAATCATCCTAGCATAGTCCTACTGCCTCTATGAGTTGTTCTATTTTTTCTTTTAGCAACTCTATTTTGTTGTGGAGTTCTGGCAACACTGAATTTCCTTTTAATCCCTTTCATCCCACAAAACTGATTCATGTCATTATTTTTAAATTTAGTTCTATGGTCACATCTGATGATTTTAACCTTATGATTTATTTGGTTTTCAATGCCAGTTATAAAAGTTTTAAGGATCCCACTAGTTTCATCCTTAGTGGCCAAAAAGAAAACCCAACTAAACCTACTAAAGTCATTAGTGACAATAAGGCAATATGTCTTGTGATTGATACTCCTTACAGATGTTGTCCAAATAAGTCCAATGCAACATTTGTCGTTGGCTGTAGAGCTACACAAGCTTGGCTTACAACAGGCTTTGTCTTCCTTCCTGACAACAACACATCAGTTACATGTCAACTTTCAACAAAGCTTTGGAAGCAATCCACTTACAAGTTTCCCCTCACAAGTTTGTTCATAGTTGTAAAGTTTATATGACCAAGCCTCCTATGCCATTAATTAGACTCATCTATTGTAGCCTTTGCAAATAAACAAGTTAAACCTCCTGAAGGAACAACATTCTTTAGATCGAAACTGTACATGTTGTCATGTCTGGGAACTTTAAGCAAGACTTGACTTTCATCTAGTAGCTTAAAGTCAGGAGATAGAACAAGACATTCAGTCTCAGTGAAAAGAACATTGTTTTTCTTGTCACACATTTATGAGACAGAGAAAAGGTTAAACTTAAGTTCCTTTACAAAGTATACATCTTCAAAGTCTAATTTACCAGTCCTAATTTTACCTTTGCTAGTAATTTTATCTCCTTTAGGACTTCCTCCAAATGAACAAATCCACCATCAATTTCTTGATATTCTGTAAGGAAGGACTTGTTTATAGTCATATGCCTAGAGCATCCACTGTCAAAAATCCCTTGATCCTATAAAGTATATTGTGGATTACCCTGCACTGAAAATAAGAGAATTCGTTTCTCATGGTGACCTAAGCCATTGCTGACTTGAGTCTACCTTGTAGATCAACATAATCAAATCTTTTAAGCATGTATGATCTATTATTTTTGGAGATATGGTCAATAACATTTCCTGTTGGTCTCCAAATCCAACATGCTGAGGACTTAACAACATTTTCCCCATTTCCCTCAGCAGCACTAACTACTGCTTTTGGCCTAGTAGTGGTTACATTGTTAACCTTAGAAGTATTAACCTTTTTATTAAAAATATTTAGTTTAGCTGCTATTTTAGTTAAAGGCCCTTCTTACTGGTGAATGTGCTTTAAAATAAGAATATGGTGTGGGTAATGCAGCATTCACTTTTGGTTTAGGGGTAGCAATATTAACAGTCATGGCAGTACTAATTGATGTTGTTGCTCTTGGAGTGCTTTGCTTAGCAGCGGTAACTGGCACTTGTCCTGACTTTGTTGCAACTACTGTTGGAACAAAATTCCTTTTAGGATGTGGGTGAGTTAATTTATTTTGGTGGTTCACCCTCTGAACATTGATCCATACTGGTCTAATTTTCCTTTGACCAGTTAACCCTCCCTTATTAATTCAACACTGGTTTTTCTACCATTTTATATCATTAAAGACCCCCACAGCTTTTGATAAAATGGTTAAACTTCCACATACAAAACCAAGCTGTCTTTATAAACTCAAAACCATTTCCTAGTTTCTGAGTCATCGTCCCATTCCAGTTTCTTCTATTATCCCTAAGACTTTGACTTTTCCTAGGATACTCTACTTGCTTATGTGTGTTTTCCTTATTAATCAATCTTTCACATACCACCAGATTTAGAACAAAATTGAATTTTTGTAAACTTTGGTTTTTGTCTTATCCAGATTAGTCTAAATATACAATAATGATCACTATCATTGTCCATTCTTCAATGATAGAGCACTAGGCCTAACAGTTTTAGGCTTTCTACAATAATCCTTACAACTTAGCTATACTTTAAGTTCACAACATCTTCTCTTATCGACATAATCATCCAACCTGCAAAGAATAAGTCATGTCTTGATGGCATGTTATTCCCAGTGTAGGGAGGGGGAACTGCATAAAACCCTTCACCTATTTTGAATCTATCATTTACTGGACTATCATCCACATCTCTTTCTCTATTGTTAAACACTTTACATCACTTTCTCTATTGTTAAACACACTATAAACCACTTCACTCTCATTTATCTGACTATCATAACCAAGACCAGTTTTGTCTTTAGCACTATCTTAAATCATTTAGTTAGATTCTTGAAGATTCTCAAATTTTTCTTAGTTAAGTTTCAAATCATCTTTCTCTTTTAAGGCTTCTTCTAACTGATTTTTAAGGTTTTTGATAGAAATATTCTTTCACTTGGACATCATACTTCAAAAATGCAATATCTCTTCATAAAACATCTTCATTCTTTTCATGAACAACTATCCTAGCTTCAAATGATTCTAATCATATTTTATAACCTATAATTTCTAGATTAGGTTTATTAAGAGCTTCACGTTGTTGATCATACTATTTTTGAAGAGTTTCATATGATTTTAAGCAATCTTTAGAGCAAGTATTTACCTCAAGACTGAAGCTGCATGAACCTAAGGAGATTTCTATAGCTCATTAGAGCAAAGTTGTGATGCCTTCTTCAGCCTGAAAGCTCCAATCATAACCACTCTAACACCATCATGAACAACCAAGGCATTATAGTAGACGTGTCCTGGTGCATTCCTTCTTGGAGCATCTCTATTTCTATTCCCCTATTCCTTATTTTTTTTTGCCCTCATTCTCTAGCTAAAATGACCTCTCCTATAGCAGTTGTAGGATTCAACCTTTGTCCTATTAAAGCCAACAATATCTTTGTCATTTAAATCTATCTTCCTTCCTGTCTTCTTTATGAACCTCTTAACTCACATGGTAAGCATTGCCACTTGCCATTTGAGATCCATTTCTTCAAGATCATCAACATTAATCTGTTCTAAATCTTCATAGTCCAACTATGGTACATTGGACTGGTAGCAAATAAAAAGAAATAAAAAAAAAAAAAAAAAAAAAAAAAAAAAAAGAAAGAAAACAAGACAATCATCCTTATATGATGCAGTAGAAGCTTGATCCTTATAGAACTAGTATAAGGAAAACACTAATGATTCAGTAATAACTTGTTTCATTAGCAACAGCTAGAGGTTATCCTGATGAAATAAAGCCACATTTAAGAATTTGAGCTTGAACTTGATTTGCCTTTGATCTCAGATTCATACACCTTCATATTATTATATAAATCATCCATGCTCAATGTGGCTTGATCAGATTTGTTTCTTATGATTAAAACAATATTGTTCCAAGCTGATGGTAAGCTTCTTAACAACTTCAGATTTGCATCCTCCTTAGAGATAACTTCACCATGGATTTCAAGTTGACTAATAAGCTTTTGAAACCCTATCAAGGTTTATTATCCATCCTTCTTGACTTAACATGCAGTCAAAGTTTTTCATAAATCTTCTTGAGAGTGTCTTCTGCATCTTCTTTGGATCCCTGTTAGTCACCAAACTATACCTTGATAGCTTCCCCTAAGGACTTTTCATCTGCCAGGCAAGTAAACGTTCAGTAGTGCTCAGAAAGGCTAGCATAAGAGTGCTTTTTGCTTTTAGTTTGTTTTTCCTTGCTAGCTTTTGTTCAGCAGTTTTAGGAGGAATAGGATCTTCAGCACCAGTACTAGCCGATGCAACTGGTGAAACTGAATCACCATTTACTATTACCTCCCAAAGGTCATGATCAGTGAAAGTAAGGTATTGTTCCATCCTCATGCTCCATAGGTCATACTTCCCAGTTTTGAGTACTAGAAGTTTTAGTGCAGACACTGTTTGGGTAGTTTCTGATTGTGACTCCGTCTTTTCTTTTACTAACAGATCTTGAGTAGAGTTAGAGTTCCTCTTATTCAAAGTTTTTCAACAAGATCTGATACCACTTGTTGATCCCTTTTGAATAGATCTTGCTTAGCTTGTAAAGCATAGTTGGTGATAATCCCAGACACTATAATTAGAAACTAAGACTGTGAATGCTACAAACTATACGGAAACTAGTTTGTAATACTAAGAAGAACAATGAAATAGTAAAACAAGATCTTGCTAAACTTTTAACATATTGAACACAATCAAAGTTACAGAATAACCTTGAAACTATGAATACTAACTATGTGAAAATGATTTCAAGATCTATATCTCTAACTATACCTTAGGGTTTTTTTTATACACCAAGAAGCCCTAATGGGCTTACAAAACGCGTCTACTAATCAATACATATCTATTCCTAATATATCTCATGCATATCACATTAGCAGTACTAACTATTTATACTAACAGTACTAACTACATAACTAACAGTACTAATAAACTGATAGTACTAACACTTTGTACTGGCAGCACTAACTATTATACTAACAGTACTAATAACTTAGACTATTTTCTCTAATCTTCAGCAGCAGCACAAACTTGAACCAGCAGCATTAAGTTATAGAAGCCTCTAATTCCCAACACTTTTTCTTGAACTTTTGCACTTTTTAAAGCTGCAAGTGCTTGAGCAAAAGTAACTTCATCAACACTTAAATTCACATCTTTAGCAAAAACTACTTGTTCTACAATACCTCATCACTCCTCAGACTTCTCCCCAATCAAACACTCTTTATCAATCATTAACTAGGCAATGTCTTCATTCAGCATCAATATCATGAAACCCCTCCTCCCTGTTTGGATCATTTTCTCACCCAAATACTTCCATCTCAGAGGATCTACTCTTCTACTACTAAACCAACCTTGTATAATCTTTTAAGCACATGAGTTCTTGACTTATTCCTCCTCTCTAGCTTCTTAACTTTCCTTTTCAAACATGCAATCTCATTAGCTTGAGTAGTCTTTGTAGTCTCCAAAGCAAGAACTCTTGATTGTGAAGTTGTACATAATGCCATCAATTCCTAAAGTTTCAGACTATCCTCACCACTTCAAAGTGTGTTACCTCTTACGAGCAGTGGATCATTGGAAAGTTTAGGTACATTATCAGACCTAGTCTGAGCAATTGTATCCCTCATGGTTTCTTGGCGCTTGGGACCACCACCTGAACTAGTTCTTGGGGAACTTGGTTCATTAGGTGTTGCCTTGGATTAGGTCTTATCTATGTTACCACTGTCCTGCTCTGCTTCTAAGCCAGTAGCAGTAGTGGCAGCCCTCACCAAACTGGCATCCATCTCCTTATTGATAGCCTCATCTGCAACATTATCACTAGGAACACTAGACTGAGGTACCTCAGTGTCATTTCTCTTTGGCCTTCTTGATCTTTGTTTCTTTTAAGGTTAAGATGTTGATGGTTGAAAAATGGTGGGTGTGTGATGGGGATCGGTTGGAATTTCTGAACCTTCACTCACTTTTTCTTGATCTTGTACCATCATTGTTTGGAATAAGGGTGTGTCCCTTCCAGAAAAAACTTTTCCATCCCTTCTCATATTCCCAAATATCTTCTTTGTATGGAGAGGTGAAATGAAAATTCTTCTTATGAGTTGCACTTTCAGGTGGTGATTCACAAACACTTGGTATAAACCTTATATACATTAAAAAATTTCCATACACGTTTAACAAAGTTCTTCACCAAACTTTCAATTATGTACTTTGATATAAGTGTTAGGGGGGAAGGAAGAAAGTTAAACTTCTGGTTTGTAGCTAAACAGATAATTGCAGATGACATAGTGCTACTAAACTCATTTCATGCAGTAGTATTAGAACTTAGGCATTCTAAAATAGTATGAATAAAAAATTTCCATTATTGGGAAAATAATGCCTTATAGAAAGTAAGCTTTTAAGAAAGTTTTTCATACCCCATCAGTGTAAGCTGTTCAAAAATAGTAGCATTGGGTAGACAATCAACACCTTCATGACTTCTAATTGTCACCTTCATCTACAATCACTCCACACAATGATATCTTCTTTCCATCCACTAGGGCTTGTAACTGTACTTCCCCATTGACAGTTTTTGCCTTGATAGTAGCCCTAGAATTGTTCAATGCATGAAGTATATATTGTAGGATTAACGGTTAAAGCATACTTTATGGTGTGTGCATTAAGAAAATCCACAATCTGCTCAAACCCTTCACTTTCAGCGGGTTTAGCCAAAAACGCGACTAAATTGTGAGTATCAGCAAACTTTAGGGTCGTCATTGTGTTGGGTTTGCTTGATCATCATACATCATGCATGTACATATACAATTGAAAATCAAAAGAGAACATAAACAAAACTCATGAGATTTTACGACAAGAAATATGAAGAAAATGATCAAATGATCAAAACAATAACAAAGCTTCAATCTTCAACTTGATCTTCACCCAAAAAAAATTTTGACCACCATTTTATTTACCCAATAGACTTTATGAAAACTTGTATAATCTCAGCCCCAACTTGAATATAAACCTTCTTGAATACTTCTTTATATCACCTCCAAAATACAAGGGTTATACTTGGATATCATCTTTACTAGTGTAGTATTTTTGTGATCTAGAAAATTGTATGATAATGGTGTTGTGGTGGTGATGGTTCACGGCAAAGGAAGGGGGAGGGAGAGAGTAATGCAGATTTTTGAGTTATAAAATGAGTTGTGTGTGTGTTTGATGGTCAAAGTTAGGTTTATATATGTTTAGAGTGTTATTGCTAAGTGTTGGCAAGTGTTGCATGAATCAACACCAAGGGGACACCTCCCACTTGGTTGATCCGCCCCAATGGGGTTATAGTTTAGTGGGGTTAGTTGTATAACTTGCCCCATAATTTGTAAATACGGGTATTATCAAAGTCCGATATTTAAAAAGGTACGATTTGTAGTCGTTTTTCGTAAAAAGTAAAAATAGTACGAGACACGAAAAATAAAAACAAATGTAATAAAAATATTTGTATGGCATTTTGAAAATATAAACGTCGATGCTTAACGTAGGATTCACCGGTTCTTCGTAAATGTTACGTAAATTACAAGTGAAAGCCCTAATTTTTCCCGGTTAGACGTGAGTTCATATCTCAACATAAAAATGAAAATTATAATTAATACTCGAGAATAAAATTATGACCTGAAATTGACGAATTGTCATAAAAAACTTTTAATGACATGAATAACAGTACTAATTCATACAAAACTCTACAAAAACATAAAGAGATAAAAGACTTTAAAGATTTAGCATTCCAATACTAACAATCAAATATTGAAATCTTCTTACATTAAAAGATTTTGTAAGCAAATCTGCAACATTCTTGTCAGTATGGATTTTGTCCATTTGAATCAATTTCTTTTCATTGCAATCTCTAATAAAATGATGTCTGATCTCTATACGCTTTGTTTTTTAATGAAAAACTGGATTTTTAATTATGCAAATAGTACTGTTATTGTCAATAAAGATTTTGGTATGCATAAAATTATACCCACAATCAAGTAGTTGATTCTGAATCCAAAGCACTTGTCAACAGCAACTTGAAGCAGCCACATACTCTGCTTCTGTTATGGAATTTGCAACCACTGTCTGTTTCTTGCATTGCCATGATATTAATCTACATCTAAGGAATTGACAACCTCCTGTTGTAGACTTCTTATCCAAGCTTTCTCTAGCATAATCACTATCAGTGTATGCTACCAAATCAAAAGGATAATCTTTTGGATACCAAAGGCCCAATTTTTAGTTGACCTTTTAAGTATCTAAAAATCCTTTTCACAGCATGAAGATGTGAAACCGTTAGATTGACTTGGTATCCAGCACATGCACACACTGGAAACATGATGTCAGGTCTTGAAGATGTAAGATACATCAATGAACTAATCATTGACCTATACATATGAACATCTACTTCTTCACTATCTTGAGAAAAGGCTTTTGAGTTTCCATTGGTGTGCTTGCAGTCTTGACTTCTGTAAACCTAAATTTCTTTAAAATTTCAACAACATATTTATCTTGACTGATAAATATGCCATCCTTCTTCTGCTTCACTTGTAATCCTAAGAAGAATGTAAGTTCTCCCATAGAACTCATCTAAGATTTCTCATGCATTAACTTCTCAAATGCAATGCATAGCTCCTTCTTTGTTGAACCAAAGATGATATCATCCACATAAACTTAGACCATCAAAATATCACCTTTGTGCCTTTTGATGAATAAGGTCTTATCAATTATCCCTCTTTGAAACCCATTATCCAACAGATATGTTGACAAGATTTCATACCAAGCTCTAGGAGCTTGATGTAGTCCATACAGTGCTTTTTCAACCTTGTATACTCTAT
>BQNB010045679.1:7496-44141 GCA_026074375.1 Tanacetum coccineum | reverse complement strand
AGGCAGTATCTTCACCAATGGTTGCTGTTGCAAAACTTCCAGTGCTTAATCCAGGTGAATTTGAGCTTTGGAAAATGAGGATAGAATAGTACTTCCTAATGACAGATTATGCTCTTTGGGAAGTAATAGTAAATGGAGACTCACCTATACCAAAGAGAACTGTTGATGGTGTTGAGAAAACATATCCTCCTACAACTGCAGAGGAGAAATTAGCAAGGAAGAATGAGTTAAAGGCAAGAGGTACATTATTGATGGCTCGTCCAAATGAACATCAACTAAAGTTTAATACCTACAAATGTGCCAAGACTCTAATGGAAGATATAGAGAAAAGGTTTGGAGGTAATAAGGAGTCAAAGAAAACTCAGAAGACACTTCTAAAGCAACAATATGAGAATTTCAATGGATCAAGCTCAGAAGGACTTGATCCAACCTATGATAGGCTTCAAAAGCTTATCAGTCAACTAGAGATTCTGGGTGAAACTATTTCTCAAGAAGATATGAATCTGAAGTTTTAAGAAGTCTCCCATCAGAATGGAAGACTCATACCTTGATTTGGAGGAACAAATATAACACCTCGTGTTTTAGGTCATTGTACGACATTATGAAATTCACAATTTATTTTTAGGGTTTTACGCGTTTGCTCTTAAATCGTAATCGTTAAGCTAAATCGCGTAAACTAAAAATGATCATTCAATGTAAACGGGCATTAAACGATTAAACGTTTATATCAAGCAAGTGTTAAATGATTATTATGAGGATAATTATCAACTTTGTTCATCTTATTTTTATTGGTTACGTAAAATGCTTACGTTTCGCGATAAAATGCGTTTCGGCATTCCCGGAAGCACCAAAACCTATCTACGCTTAAGCAAATACCCACGATTATACCAGTTCACATAATAATCAATTATAACATCACATATATGAGTATGTGGCCGAAATTTAGGAGATAAGATCAAGTATTATCTTGTTTGCAAGACACTTGCCCTAAATATCTAGATATTACAAATATCAAGGGAACCATGTCTTACACCTTCACATGCACTTAACCAATTACCCTAGGAACCTTCCTTGAGTCCTTGGCTTAGTATATAAAGCATTAGCTAGCAAGTAAACACATACATAACCATTTCTAAGGTGTAAACAAAACACAATCTCTCCCATTTCCTCTACATACCCCACGGCATCAAACCACAAACATACACAATCCATAGATTGATTTTCTATCATTATACAAGCATACACACATCATATCTAAGGTATTCTAAGAATAATTGAAGGGTGCTTTAAGCTTTGAATCGGTTTAACAAAGATATTGCAGATTAGGGTTTTGGGTGAATTAGGTTTTTGCTTATATTTTTCAAGCCAGGGTTGTTAATCACTAACGGGTGTGATCGTTATTCTTTTCTATACTCATCACCAAGGTTATTTAAAAGCTTAATCATTTATAACTATATTTTATGTGTTCATTATGCTCTTATTTGCTAATACCCATTTAGGATATTTTTTGTAAATATTGAAAGGGATTTTTTAATTATGATCAATGTTTTGTGAAGTATTGACATGTTATATGGATGCTATTATGGCATGTTAAAAATGGCATTATAACTCTTGTACACACTTGGTTAAGTATAAAAATGATTGTACAAATTAGGGGTTTCTTTTATAAAGTTGTGTTAAAAGTGAGGTTTGAGGACTTGTTGTCTTGCGCCATGGTTATGATATGAACTAATGACTTTTATATATGGTAAGACATAAAGATATACTATTGTAAAGTAGTTGTAATAAGGTGTTGAAAGCTTAATGGGTACAAAATCATAGCTTAAAACATGTCGTATACAAAACTTCAAATTTATTGTTTGGTTCGATTGGGAAGCAGCCATATTTGTGTTTTATAAAGATAGTTCATCTCATAAGGATACCCAAAAATGATAGAAACTCGAAAAAGGATTAATAACGAGAAGATATACATAGTTACGAGTTTTACGACGCTGAATACTTTTTATAAACAAATTTTATAAAAATTTACTATTCAGGGCGAAACTTATACTTTGTAAACATCAATAATATGATAAAAACTTTCAATTACAAGAACGTTGTTCGAAAGAATCGCATAAGCACGGAGCTTTAACGAATAAGATTCCGGACTAAAAAACAGGTTTTACGTTAAATAAAGTATAAAAAGAGTTTATATAAGTTATGAACAGTAAAAACACTATCATGATGAATCTCAAAAACATAAAAATGTGATTTCTATATCACTCGTCTTAACACGAAAGCGTGGGCGTAGAAACGCGAGAAAGGACTAAAACGACAAAGTTATGTCATTTTTGTACAGGCGTAATTTTAAATGTTTTTCTTTTTAAATTCGGTTTCACTTAAACGCTTAGATGGTGATAATAGCTAATAGAAATATATATGTTTTTAGTTATCAAAAGTGCTATTTTACTAGGGAATTTCATATCGGCTTCTGTCGGATGGCGTATTGACGAGTATTGGATTTACGATTTAATGTGTCCTATCTTCGTTCGTCATGTCATGACCTCTTAATTAGATAGACCCGAATGAAACCACGATGAAAACTATATAGGATTATTCTCTGGTTGTGTTAGACAAAACGTACTTGAATACTGATTCGGACCTATATTAACTAGGTTGCCTTCGGGCGTTAGCGTACACGTTTTTACTTGGGATCATATATTATCAATTTACTCACTCAAGTGCGTCTTGAGTCCCATGTTGTACAATTATTAATTTACAAAGTTTTTGGTGAGAAACATATGCATGTTTTACAAATTGGACGCAAGTGTACATTTTATCATGATTATGTTTTGCCTAAGTAGCGATAACCCACTATGCCCATGAATCATGAACTGTCAATTACTGGAATGTGAGCGCGAATGATTATAGATAGATCTATTTGGGATTGACCTCCCCGTTCGGGTGACTAGCTATCACTGGAAAACGAACAGTATTATAGTCGATTTTGGATGTTACGGGTTGAACATCATCACGGGCAATGTAGGCAATATTTATATATTGTATTCATTTATGTCGAGCTTCAGTGTCATGAGCTTAGGAAAACGTAATTACATTTTGTGATGTCTGATTGTTGCAAGATTCACGGGGAATGTCTTGCGTCTTCATTACATTTACATAAACCTATGAAATTCACCAACTTTATGTTGATGTTTTAAATGCAATGTTTTCAGGAGGTCATTAAGCACGAGGTGCTAAGGATACATTGGTGGTTATATTTTGAAGTCATGCATTAAAGATTTAGTCGCACTACATTTTGTATATCTGTTATGGGCTGGAAATCTTTGTAATAATAACAAGTAAAGCTTCGGGCTTTTGTAACACATACTTTATTAAATCCAATGTATCAGTTTTAAATGACTTTTTGGTCGTTCTTATATTATCTTGTGTTATTGATCTGAGAAGTAACACGCCCCGGACCCTTATTCTGCTGCGACCCAATTTGGAGGTGTTACATTAGCAACAGTAACTCTAAGATCATCAAGAAGTCTTTTAATCCCAACAAAGATGTTAAACAACATCCCACGAACGTACAAATACCGCTAGTGCTTTTTCTGTCCATATAATCTCCCGCATGATCAGCTTCGGCATATAACATAGTTTCTATGTCGGTCCCTTTAGGATACCATAATCCTAAGTGCGTAGTGCCTTTAATGTATCGGAAGATACGCTTAACCGCTTCAAGATGAGAGGTTTTGGGAGCCTCTTGGAAGCGTGCACAAAGGCAGACACTAAACATGATATTAGGCCTACTTATCGTTAGGTAGAGTAAACTAACTATCATGCCTCGATACTTGGTACTATCTACCGACTCACACTCTTCATCTTTCGTGAGTTTAGTATCCGAGGACATAGGGGTTTTCATTGGTTTAGAATCTTCTAAGCCAAATTTCTTAAGCATTTCTTTAATATTTAGACTGATTAAAGAAGATACCTCTTCTATTTGTTTTATTTGTAATCCAAAGAAGAAGTTAAGTTCACCCATCATGCTTATCTCGCACTGTCATTGCATTGATTTTAGAAATTCATCACAGGTCTTGACAAATTGGAACAAGAATATAATGTAGTCGACATATATTTGAACGATGATGAGATTTGAACTTTTCTGCTTAGTAAAAAGTGTGTTATCTACCATTCTCATTTTGTATTCATGTTTAATAAGAAAAGCTTTTAATCTATCATACCAAGCTTTGGGTGCTTGTTTAAGACCATATAAATCTTTTTTTAGTTTATAAACATGATCCGGTTTCTCGAAGTCAATGAATCCTGGAGGTTGTGTCACGTATACCTCCTTATTGATAAACCGTTCAAGTTTGCACTTTTTACATCCATTTGGAATAGCTTAAAATCTAAAGCACAAGCATAAGCTAATAGTATTCTAATAGACTCAAGTCTAGCAACTGAGGCATAAGTTTCATCATAATCGATGCCCTCTTGTTGATTATAGCCTTGAGCAACTAGCCTAGCCTTATTTCGAAAAACAACACCGTTCTCGTTTAACTTATTTCTAAACACCCACCTAGTTCCTATAATTGTCAAATTCCTAGGTTGTGGTACTAACTCCCAAACATCATTTGTAATGAATTGATTTAATTTTTCTTGCATAGCGATTATCCAACTTTCATCCGTTAAGGCTTCATTCACATTCTTAGGTTCTATAGTTGATATAAAACAAAAGAAGTTACTTTGGTTTTGGGCTTGTGACCTAAGAGTTCTTTGGTTAAGGTTTCCTATGACATTTTCTAATAGATGGTTCCTAGATTCCTTAATATTGACTATTTCGTCAATCTCTAAAGTTTCATCCTCAATGTTATTTTCTAAGATTTTCTTTTCAGTATCTTTAATTGCTTCTTCTTCATCTAAGTCATCATCCACCAAGGGTGATGTCTTAGAGGGTGGAGGATTTTCATCGAATGTCACGTTGAGTGATTCTTCGATTTTCCCAGTGTGTTTATTAAGGATAATGTAGGCTTTACTATTTTGGGAGTAACCTAAAAAGACACATTCGTATGACTTTGGGTCAAACTTAGTGAGGTAGTCATTAGTGTTTAAAATGAAGCACTTGCTTCCAAACACTCTAAAATAATCAATAGTAGGTTTCCTACCTCTCAGGACTTCATAAGGTTTTTTTCCCCTAGGATGGCTCTAATTAGGATTCGGTTAAGAATGTATGTTAAAGTATCTATGGCGTTGCACCAAAACTTTGAGGCAACGATTGTTCATTCAACATTGTTCTACTCATTTCTTGTAGTGTCCTATTTTTCCTTTCTACCACGCCATTTAATTGTGGAGTGCGTGGAGCCGAGAAGTTATGTGTAATACCATTGGCATTACAAAACTCTCCAAATTGCACTTCATTATCAAATTCTCTACTGTGGTCGGTTCTTATTGACACTATTGTACATCCTAATTGGTTTCGAATTTTCTTACTAAATATTTCGAATTGATTGAAGACTTCGGTTTTATCTTTAAGGAATCTAGTCCAAGTATACCTAGAGTAGTCATCTACTATGACTAAGGTGTAGCGGTTTCCTCCGTAACTCCGTACGGCGGATGGACCAAAGAAATCCATATGAAGGAGTTCTAAGCATCTAGTTGTTGAGACTATATTCTTAGCTTTGTGACTAGTGTGAGCTTATTTTCCAAGAAGTGTTGATCAAACTTAAGCTTATGTAAGTTTCTAACTAATTCCTTAGATGCAAACGATTGAATGGGACACATATTAGCGTGACCTAATCTCCTATGTCATAACGTGGAGTTTTCATCAATCGTTGCAAGACAAATTCTGTCTTCTGGCTTATTTCCTAATTTCATCACATATAAGCCTTTCTTCCTAATACCTCTACCTATAACCTTACCATCCTTAGTGATTTCACTATCATGTTCAGAAAAAGTTATTCTACACTTATTATCACATATTTGTCCTACACTTAGCAAGTTAAATCTTAAGTTATCTACATGTTCTACATTATCTCTATTGAGAGAGTCATTCGAAATCGTACCTTTGCCAATGATGTTACCGCGAAGATTACTACCAAAAATAACATTACCTCGGTTGTATGCCTTGTAGCTTGAGAAGAGCTTTCGGTTACCCGTCATGTGTTTAGACCATTTGCTATCCTTTATCCACTCATAGGGTTCCAAGTCAACTCCAAGGCATATCAATTTATATAAGACAATAACTCAAACATTTGGTCTCCAATATCTCATGGGTCCAAAGTTGTTAGTGCTAAACATCCCTTGCATTTGATGAAATTGGTTGGGATGTGGAAATAGAAGACACATTTCCTATGGCATATAACTTTGACGTTGGAAATTGTTCCAAGTTACGGGAAAACCATGAGGTTGGTTTTTTCGGCCAACATTCCTTTTTGGTTTCGGTGTCTTAGGACGAGGATAATTATTATTGACTCTTCTAGGTGGTGAAGTTTTTGATCTAAAGTTTGGTTTTAAAAATCCAACTTCGGGTTTTAACGATGGCATATAAAATCATTTAACTTCATTATCACTAGCAACTGGAACTTTAACTTTGTTCACCATTATATGTTTTAGTCTAGGACCTAAAATGGATTTTTGAAAAGAAACAGATTTCTCAGAACCTGGTGAACAGACTGGCGGTCCCATAATTGCTTTGGGCCCCACCTTTGCTATATGGGGCCACCCTTATTTAAGGGACCTCCACCAAGGGACGTTTTTTTTGAGATTTCACAAATTTTATTTCCTTAGTTCCACTAGTTGATGATTCAAGTGAATTGAATCCCAAACCTAATTTATCTCCGAAGGGTTTTTGATTACTCAACATTTCATTTAAGCAATGTGTACTCTTTTCAAATTTTGTTATTTTAATAGCTCCCTATTTAAGTTTTTTTCATTTTCCATTATAAGCAATTGACATTTTGTACATTCAAGATCAACTCCCTTGTTTTTCTCGAATGTGGACAAATTTTCTTTTAGTTCACTAAGCTCATTTTCTAAGCTCATTTTCTAAGCTATTTCTAACGGCTTTTAATCTTTTGTTCTTTGTGATTATTTTTAGACTCATTTTGCATAGTTTGTCATATTCATTATCTAGAGCTAAATCATCTATTGCCGAGTTTTCATCACTAAAGTAAGAAGAATCGGAACAAACCTCATTTGATGCTTGAGCTACGAGACATGTCTCGTCTTTGGCCTTCTCATCATCATCTTCACCGCTATCACTCCAAGAACCTCCGACAAATGCTCTTTGGTTCTTGTCTTTCGGTGGTTTTGGACATTCTCCAATAAGATGATTTGGATCACCGCATTTAAAACATTTTCTTTCACTTTTGCCATTCTTGTCATCTCGGCTTCTTTGGAACGTCTTTTTGTCGTTCCGATGTTGTTTCACGAATCTAACTCTTCTCTTGAAGAACTTCTTGAAGTCTCTAACCACCATGGCGTATTCTTCGTCTTCACTTCCAGAAGTCGAACACTCCTCATCACTAGATTCTTTCTTAGCCTTTAAAGCAAGAGATTTTCTTTCTCCCTTAGCTTTGACTATTTCAGAATCTTTCTTGATGATCATCTCGTGAACTTTGAGATTCCCGATGAGTTCATCAAGTGACAGTGATGTTAAGTCTTTCGACTCTTCAATTGTCGTGACCTTTGCTGTAACATCCGGGAATTTTTGAAATTTTAAAGGACTATTTTAATCTTTGACTTTTCGAATCTGACTTGACCTTTTTGACTTTTGGTCGTTCATTGTCACATAAAAGCGATTAACGCGTAACCGGTAAAATTTTCGGAACATATTTTAAATAACAATTCATATTTATAATTACATCTCTCAAGGGAAAGTTATTTTTAACTTATTTGGCTCGAAAACGAAACAGATATATGTTATTTATAAGCTGACGTATCAGAAACGAACCACTAAATCACGTTTTCACAACTCGGACTCTAAAGCAATTTAATGTAAAACGACATTCCTGGCAACTTTTCAGTTTTGCCCGAGACCCGAAAACAGTCAGAAAGTGACTGAAATGCCTTCGCAAGATTTAGAAACGAGAAAATAATTAAATTATATTTAATTAACACTTGTTATTAAATAAAAATACTTAATAAAGTAGTCATCATTTTATTCGAAAATGTTTGTTGATAACGCGAATATACGGGATAAAAATTTACTTTTATTTTTACTATCGGACAAGACATAACCGGATTTCCAAAAAAAATAACAAATATTTTTATAAAAGTTATAAAAATATTTATGAAATACTATCGAATGAATACTCATTTTTGTTGGAAAAATTATTTGGAAAACAATGGCGCAAGTTTCATGCGTTGAATCATCCATTAAGTGGCCTAAACTAGTCCCAAACCAATATTATATAAAAGTTTCTCAAAAATTTCACTGTTAGTCCCTGTAGTTATATTTTCAAAATCCACCCTAAACTATGAGGGGCTTGCCACTTTTATTTTATAGTTATATATATATATATATATATATATATATATATATATATATATATATATATATATGTCCACCCCATTTTCATTTCATTTTTCATTTTTATAAATAAAAACACACACACATACATGTGCACTCACTCTCTCTCAATTTCCGGCAGCCACCGGCCACCACCGCCACCGCCGCCGTTCGCCGTCGCCGGAAAACTTTTCCGGCGAGTTTTCCGGCCGAACCCAAAATTGTTCCTCGTCACCCAATCTACCCGATCCCCAACACCACGCGCTGCCACGCGCCGGCGTCGACCACCACCACCCCATCACCACCACCATCATCATTTTTATCTCCACCGCGGCTCAGCCCGAAAGAGGGTGTTTGTTTCGGTGGTCTAACCAACCACCACTAAGGGTGCGCGCGCGGTTCTCGACGCAAGGGTGCGCTGGTTTTGTGGTTTGCACCAGCCGTAGGGTGCGTTTGTTTCTGTGCGGGAACCACCACGAAGGTGGGTTGGTTCGGTGGCTGTCTCACAGCACCAAAGGGTGCGATGGTTTCCTTTTGACACCAAACAGGGCGCGTATGGTTTAAACAACACCACGACAAGGGTCCGTTTGGTTTTATTATAAACACCATAGGGTAAGTTCGGTTGTAAGGCAACACCCAAAAAGGGTGTGTTCGTTTAAGTGGTTAACACCACAAGAGGGTGCGTCGGGTTTGTTTTGTGGCTATACCACTACGTAGGGTGCGTTTTGGTTTATTTTCTAAGCACCAAGGGGTGCGTTTGATTCTGATAAAGCAATACAAAGGGTGTTTGTTCGTTGGGTTTTGGGACGATGGTGAGTTTGGTTGTTAAATATGCACTAGGGGTGCGTTGGGTTTGGCGGACCACCAAGGGAGGTGCGTTTGGTTTTCTTACCGCAATAAGGGTGCGTTTGGTATAGTGACAGCAGACTAGGGGTGTTTGTTTTAGTAGAAAAGCACAAAAAGGGTGCGTTTGGTTTGGCTGTTAACACCCAAAAGGGGTATTTGGGTTAGCAGAAAATATACAAGGGTGCGTTTGGGTTAACAAAACTGCCAAAAAGGGGCGTTTGGTTTAACAGGAAAACTGTAAAAGGGGTGTTTAGGTGAGCATAATTGCACAAGGGGTGCGTTTGGTTTGACAGTTTGACCAAGGGGTGTGTTTGGGACAGCAGGAAACCGTAAGGATTATGTTTGGGTGAGCAGAAAACCGTAAGGGTCGTGTTTGGGTTAATACAAATCGAATAATAAATAATTCGTAATATATTATAATTCTAAAACCGGATTAAATGGTGGTTTAAATTGGTTAAATAAATGTAATATTTATTATTTGGTTTAGTTTAAATATATATATATATATTTAAAACGCGCGAGTAATTACAAAATGGATTGATTGAAAAAGGATTTAAGTTATATAGCTCTAAGATTTTTTAATTTATAATTATACAATAAACCGATACATAAACGAAAGTTACACTTTTACAACAACGCAACTAGTTTAGTTAAAAGTCGTAACGAAACACTAAATTATAAAATATTATTTTATAATTCTTGACTGGAAGATAAAACCATAACGATTGTAAAAGCTTTGAAAACATCGTTTATATATTATAAAACTTTAAAACGTACGTTTACTTTTATGCAAGGACATTTTATTAATTTAATTGGTGATTTCTGAAAACGTGTCGAATTGTTTTGCTTCAGTTATTTTTCTCACGTTTCTTATATAATACTTGCAAAGTATTATATACCTCGATTATTCTTTTGGTTGTTTGTCTTTGTTATATAATTCACCATATGAATTATATACTTGTCCATTTTCCATATGTAATATATACGGACTATATTACATACGTTGCGTTTACTTTTTCGATTTATTTTATTTAACCAACCACCAAACTATTACCACTTGGAAATCTAAATCTTTATCAACGTGTCGCGTTGACGTAACCATTCATCGGGAAACCCAAATACATTATCCTAGGCTAGTGGGACTTAGCCGTTAAGTTAAGCTGCATCTTCTTGATCGAGTCGTTCCGGTTTTCCGTTTGTGCTGCGCTTAATATGTGCAGTTCTGCAAATCGTTCTACAACATCAATGTGAGTTTATAGCCCCATGTTTTACTGGTTTTACATATATTTTTGGGGTGAGAACATGCTTGTTTACAAATGCATTTACATGGTTGATTACCTGTTTGGTTTACATACTCATTTATATATCTCGCGAGGAGATACAATACTTGGTTTAATTTTTGAACGTAAACCATGGGGAAATATACTGACTTTCATTTTTTGCCACAAATATATGTTACTTTTACTTTTGAAATGATTACGGATTAGCTTAAGCGGATTGAACTGATAACAATACAGTACTGCCCGGGTGTTCTTGAGGGACACCGGTAACGGAGTACATACTCCTTTAAATAAAGGCTCGGTGTACTTGGAGGGGACACCTTTAGAAAAATAAGCTATTTAAATAAATAAAAGAAAAATAAACTTGAAAATAAGCTAAATCAAAACTTATTTTTGAAACTTATTGGACCGAAACTCATTAAAGAAATAAGGAATGAATCGATTAAGCTTTGATGTACCTTATACGATCTCAACATTACTTCAGAATAAGCTGGTTAATAAGCTAAAAATAAGCTACATCTAAATCTAAACTACTCCTAAGCTAATTTTCTAAACTAAAATCTACTACTCAAAAACTGAGGGGAGCGTGTGAATAAATAGGAGGACCAAGGGGTGAGAAATGAAAAATCTGTCCCAACCGCCACATCATAGTTCAGCCAATCATTTGCGAGTAATAACCTTCCCTCGGATCGAGTGTGTACAGCAGGCTGATCCAGCCATTATATGAGTGACACGTGCCCCTTGACATGCGTACCTCGTACGCTTTGAATTTTCTCCATTTGATTATACCAGCAATTGAAATGAGATATATATAAATTTTCCCTCCACGTGTAGAGATATTACTTGCCCATCCAATCATAGTGCGCTGACACATGCTTTGAATTGAATTAATTTCGTTGTCACGTGACGATGACATCATCTCATATATATATCTCAGATTAAACTTGGGTTTTAAAATGGGTTTGGCTTTATTAATGGGCCAAGATAGTATGGGCTAGCCCAGCCCATTTAAATGGGTAACGGGCTGGTCCAATAAGATCCTAGGGCACCGTTGGACTCGTTTTCTCGTGCTCTTTCTAGTGGCATGCTCGGAGACTTTTCATGACTTTGTCTTGATCTTGATTATTAGCACTCTTGATCGAAACGAACCCGTAAATTCCCGTTTTTGCATTGTTTTCAATCCGTTTTACCTGCAAGACATAAAAATACCAAACAAACATATTTGCAAGATAATTATCCATATTTTAGCATTTTTAGTTCGTTTAATAGTGTTTTACGAGGTATAAATGATGTGTGTTTTAGCACATATCAGATTCTCCCACACTAAGCCATTGCTGGTCCCACACGCAATGTTAATAAAACAAACCTGATAATAATAATTTATCCCTTTAACTTATGACCCCTCACAATCAAACAAGAACAGAAAATGTCCATTAAGAAGGTTCAAAAATCATTTAATTCGCAGCTTCAAGGTTTTTTTACCCATTTAAAAAACAATAAAACTAAGATAAAATTTTATTTAAAATTTATTTAAAAGGCTTTAAAAAAAGGAGTTCGTCATCCTTGACTTTCATTATTCACCAACTAAGCTTTAAAAACGAAATCTCAGCCGAATATAAGATTAGATGCTAACACTACTCATAAATGCTAATTGTGTAAGTAAAAACTTTAACTTTTCGCTCCTATTATTCCTAAATCCTTTATGGATTTTATTATCATTATTGGTGACAAATAAATTAAGTCCTTATTTATATAAAGTAAACCCGGTTTAGACCACAATTAGTTTGAAATACTTTCTTAAAGAGACGATATGGTGAGAAATAGGTCCCATTAAGGTTCTAATTTCGCACGATTTAGGTTATCTTTTATTTCCATCCGCAAACAACTACTACAGTCCAGAGACGGCGCTTTATTTAGATAAACCGGAGTCGAAATTTGGCTTTATACTTATTATTATTGCAACATTATTAAACCCTCGGTCATTTAATAGGTGCAAAATCGGATGTGAGAGCAAGATGTAGCAAATTTTTTCGGCTACCTCGGTTAATTTCCTCGACCTTTTTTTTGAAGGATAGCTAATAGGTTGTGAGCGGCAAAGTTGCAGCAAACTTTTATCAGTCTAGGATTATTATAAATATGGCCTTAATTTGAGGTTGAACAAACTCGGTTGTGAGCCGGCAAGATGCAGCAAACTTTTATCAGCCCATAGTTTTTATTATTATTCTTTCCTCCACCCTTTAAACGACTGTCACATCGGATTGCGAGTCGACATGTTCAAAAAGTTTATTTCGGCTTTGGTTTTTATTATTATAGCCAAATTTAAGTTTGTGGCTCTTTTAACATGTTACATCGGTTAGAGGCCTATGGCCAGGAGTCTATCTACCCACAACAATGACTAAACCTCCGATGTGTACTTACTTTCACTGAAGGAATTCTTACGAAGGATTTTAAATGAAAGAATCGCAACAAACCTAATGTAACTTTATTTCATTCAACAATTATATAACGTTGTATTAAGTTGATGGGAGCAAAAAGCACAATTAACCTCTTTGAGCTCTAAAAGATATCCAATAATCCAGCTTAGCTCATAACTTTATTCAAACTCTTTTTATATTCGTTCTTTGCAAAATTTTATAATTTAGCAAATGCTAAGTCTAAAAAGCTAAGGGGAAAGCTAGAGTTTAAAACTCGATCAAGTCAAAAGCTACCTAGTTCTACGAGCCTACTTATTCATATATTTTATATTTTCATCATTTTTTTTGCATAAAATTAAGCAAAAACTTAGGTCAAAACGGGGTTGCAAGGGACACAGCAAAGCAGCAGGTATGATCAATTTCGATAGAAATCCCCCCCCCCCCCCCCACACACACTTAGAATGGAACATTGGCCTTAATGTTCAAAAATGTCGGGTTTTACCCCCACAATTAAGAATGAAAAAGGCAAATGCTAGTAATTCCAAGTGTGAAAGGGGAAACACAATTAATATACATGATCAGGATTGATGATTCCAAAATAAGCAGAAGATCAAAGACCGGATGATTGGAGGATTGAAAACAGGCATGGGTCTTCATGATCTTAAGGAATCCTGCAAAAACGGAACCACGTACCATAGAAAGAAGCACGCCCTCACACTAGGGCTATATAGTTCCACACTTATTCATTAAGAAAAAAATTTGATAAAGGAAGAACTGACACGGGTTTGCCTCCGAGTAGCTGCTTATTTTTGTTCGTGTCTATAGCTTGATCTAGGGTTATTTCGTTTTAGGTCCACGGTCAATCCATATACCGATGTGAGGTGAGGATGGGAAATGAAATTCATGTAACATCGGCTAATTTTCAATTTTTTAATCGCTATTTTACCTTTAACCTTTTCGGGTCCGACTTGACTTTTTAACTTATCGATTCTTTTATTGTCTTCTATACTCAAGCGATTAACCGCGTAACGGTAATTTTTCGGAACATTTTTAAAAGAGATATTTGTTATTCATAAGTTGATTTATCAAAAAACGATCAGCTAAATCACGTATTTTCCGATTCGGACCTAAAAGCCATTTTGATGTAAACACGGACATTCCTGGACAACCTTTCGTTTTGACGAGACCGAAAACAATAGAAAGTGATGATATGGCCCTCTCAAGATTTAGAAACGAGAAAATAATTAAATTATATTTAATTAAACACTTTTATAAATAAATATATTTGATAATTTGTCATCATTTTATTCGGAGAAAAGGTTTTGTTGATAACGGAATATACGGGTTAGAAAGTTTAGAAAGAAATTTTTTTTTATTTTCTTGGACAAGAAATTCATAACGGGTTTCCTATTATTGAAGGTTTACAATTGAATAACAAATTTTTTTATAAATGTTATATCAAAAAAAATATTTAGTGAATACTATCAAATCGGTATACTTATTTTTGTTTTGGAAAATTATTTGAAAAACAATGGCGCCAAGTTTCGGGTATGTGTTGAATCATCCATTAAGTGGCCTAAACTAGTCTCGAACCAATTTATATAAAAGTTTCTAAAAATTTCACTGGATGTTAGTACACTTTTTTTTGAGTTAATATATTTTCAAATTCACCTTAAACTTATGAGGGGCTTGCCACTGGTTTTTTGTAGTTTTATAATATATATTATATATATATATTTATATATATTTATATAATATATATATATATATATATATATTATATATTTATTCATATATATTGTCCACCACATTTTATTTCATTTTTCAATTTTATAAATAAAAACACATACAATGCAATTATATATATGTATATATATATGTATGTCCACCCCATTTTCATTTCATTTTTCATTTTTTTAAATAAAAACACACATACATACATGTGCACTCACTCTCTCTTAATTTCCGGCAGCCACCGGCCGCCGCCGGTCACCACCGCCACCGCCGCCGTTCGCCGTTGCCGTCGCCGGAAAACTTTTCCGACGAGTTTTCCGGCCGAACCCAAAATTGTTCCTCGTCACCCGATCTACCCGATCCCCAACACCACGCGCTGCCACACGCCGTCGTCAACCACCACCACCCCATCACCACCACCATTATCATTTTTATCTCCACCGCGGCACAGCTGCCGCGACTCAGCCCGAAAGAGGGTGTTTGTTTCGGTGGTCTAACCAACCACCACTAAGGGTGCGCGTGCGGTTCTCGACGCAAGGGTGCGTTGGTTTTGTGGTTTGCACCAGCCGTAGGGTGCGTTTGTTTCTGTGCGAGAACCACCACGAAGGTGGGTTGGTTCGGTGGCTGTTTCACGGCACCAAGGGGTGCGATGGTTTGCTGTTGACACCAAACAGGGCGCGTATGGTTTAAACAACACCACGACAAGGGTCCGTTTGGTTTTATTATAAACACCATAGGGTGCGTTCGGTTGTAAGGCAACACCCAAAAAGGGTGTGTTCGTTTAAGTGGTTAACACCACAAGAGGGTGCGTCGGGTTTGTTTTGTGGCTATACCACTACGTAGGGTGCGTTTTGGTTTATTTTCTAAGCACCAAGGAGTGCGTTTGATTATGATAAAGCACCACAAAGGGTGTTTGTTCGTTGGGTTTTGGGACGAGGGTGCGTTTGGTTGTTAAATCTGCACTAGGGGTGCGTTGGGTTTGGCGGAGCACCAAGTAGGGTGCGTTTGGTTTTCTTACCGCAACAAGGGTGCGTTTGGTATAGTGACAACAGACTTGGTTTGGCTGTTAACACCCAAAAGGGGTCTTTGGGTTAGCAGAAAATACACAAGAGTTTCTTTGGGTTAACAAAACTGCCAAAAAGGGGCGTTTGGTTTAACGAGAAAACTGTAAAAGGGGTGTTTGGGTGAGCAGAATTGCACAAGGGGTGCGTTTGGTTTGACAGTTTGACGATTAGGGTGCGTTTGGGATAACAGAAATACACCAAGGGGTGTGTTTGGGACAGCAGGAAACCGTAAGGATTATGTTTGGGTGAGCAGAAAACCGTAAGGGTCGTGTTTGGGTTAATACAAATCGAATAATAAATATATCGTAATATATTATAATTCTAAAACCGGATTAAATGGTGGTTTAAATTGGTTAAATAAATGTAATATTTATTATTTGGTTTAGTTTATATATATATATATATATATATATATATATATATATATATATATATATATATATATATATATATATATATATATATATATATATATATTTAAAACGCGCGAGTAATTACAAAACGGATTGATTGAAAAAGGATTCAAGTTATATAGCTTTAAGATTGTTTAATTTATAATTATACAATAAACCGATACATAAACGAAAGTTATACTTTTACAACAACGCAACTAGTTTAGTTAAAAGTCGTAACGAAACACTAAATTATAAAATATTATTTTATAATTCTCGACTGGAAGATAAAACCATAACGATTGTAAAAGCTTTGAAAACATCGTTTATATATTATAAAACTTTAAAACGTACGTTTACTTTAATGCAAGGACATTTTGCTAATTTAATTAGTGATTTCTGAAAACGTGTAAAAATGTTTTGTTTCAATTATTTTCTCACGTTTCTTATATAATACTTATAAAGTATTATATATCTCGATTATTTATTTAATTGGGTTTCATTGTTTATAATAAATCACGGTACGAATTATATACTTGTTCATTTTTGATATGTAATATATACGGAATATATTACACCCTTGGTGTTTACTTTTGATTTATTTTATTTAACCAACCACCAAACCATTACAACTTGGAAACCTAAATCCATTATCAACGTGACGCGTTGAGGTGACTATCCATCGAGAAACCCAAATTCATTATCCTAGGCTAGTGGGACTTAGCCGTTAAGATTAGTTGCAACTTCTTGATCGAGCCGCTTCGTCTTCCATTTGTGTTGTGCATATTAGATGCCTATCTGTCAATCGTTCTACATCATCGAGGTGAGTTCATAACCTCGCTTTTCAATCTTTTGAATGTTTCTAAACCCGCGAGGGGGATACATGCTTGTCTACAAACTCTTATACTTACTCGGTTATCTTATAACAACATGATTGTTTTTAAAGGATATTTTGAGTTTATAGCCCCACGTTTTACTTGTTTACATATATTTTTGGGGTGAGAACATGCTTGTTTACAAATGCATTTACGTGGTTGAATACAAATTAGTTCACATACTCATTTACATAGCTCGCTATGGGATATATTACTCGACTTCATTTTTGGTCACAAATATATGTAGTTTACTTTTGAAATGATTACGGATTAGCTTAAGCGGATTGAACTGATAACAATACAGTACTGCCTGGGTGTTCTTGGAGGGGACACCGGTAACGGGAGTACATATTCTTTAATTAAAGGCCCGTGTGTTCTTGGAGGGGACACCTGTGATGGGTATATATATAAGTCTATGTCACAGCTTCATGAACTGTAAATCACTTGGAGGGTGAGCGCGAATGTTATGAAATAGATCTATTCGGGTGTGATCCCCGTTCGGGTGATTAGCTATCACTGGGCAAACGAACGTTATAACATGTCGGATTACGATTGGTTGGGCCTACAGGGCCCACAACACTTACATATGAACTCTTACTATTATATTAGTGCATCGGTTTCATGAACTTAGAGAAATTGTAATCATTGCTTTATACTTACATGGATATTTACTGTGCCTTGAATAAAGTGGCAATACATACTTGAAACATTTTGGTGATATATATATAAATATCATACATGCTTTGAACAATTGCGATACAACGATCATACGTATATTTTTGTGACTATTTGGGGATTGAAATGGTCATGCATACTTTACAACTATTTGATTTCTAAAAATCATACATACATTTTGGAAGGACATTTAAGGATTTTAAATGGTCATACACACTTGACAGAACTTTGGTTCAGCATTTATACTTAAACAAATCTATGAACTCACCAACTTTAATGTTGACACTTTTTAAGCATGTTTTTCTCAGGTGAATTAAATGCTTGGATTATTTGATGTGCATTGGAGTCTAAACTGACAAGATTTCATTCATGGATTTCTACATACATACAAGTGATCAAATCTCGTTGTGTAAATTTCAAGCTTTTCATTGTGATGCAATTATGGGACAAACATTATATTAATTTCAAGGAAATCAACGAGATTACTTTTCAAACGACACATTTAGAGGTCGTTCTCTTATCTAACGCTGTGTATTATGAAGTAACTCCCCCGGACATACTTCCGCTGCGATACGATTTTGGGGGTGTTACATTTGCTCTCTATTTAGGATGTAGAGCCCTAAGAAACTTCCTTACATAATACTTGCTAGAATAACTTTCATCAAGAGCTTTTAGACTAGTAATAATTGTATTAAATCTAGCAAAAACACTATTTATAGATTCGTCTTTAGAAATGACAAATTGTTCATATTGTTGTACCAAAAGGTCGATCTTGTTATCTTTGACTTGGTTATTACCTTGACGGGTGATTAACAAAGTTTTCCAAATTTCTTTTGCCTTATTACACATGAAAATTCTTTCATATTCTTTTCTTGGCAAAACATTGTAAATAACCATTTTGGCTTGGTTATTTTTTGCAAGCCTCTTTTTAAGATCATCACTTTGTTTTTAAAAAGGAACAACCTCATCTAATTTGGTTTTCGTATTTTGTTGAATAGGTTGAAAATCACCGTTAGTAATAACATGCCAAAGATCAAGATCTTTTTATTTAACATATGTTTCAAATCTAGTTTTCCAATAAATAAAACTATCACTTTCAAAAAGTGGTGGTCTTTGCATGGATTGCCCTTCTAGATATTTTTCAGAATCCATAGATCGATCCAAGCTTTAAAATACATTATATTTTAAAAATCTTGAGTGATCTCGGCTTCTTGTACCAATTGTAGAAACTAGAAGGGGGGGTTGAATAGTTTACCGGTTAATTAGAGTTTTGAAATTTTACTTCTAAAATTTGTTAGATCCGAGTATATGTTCAACCAACCAACAATATGAACCAACAATGTATGTATCTACTAGTTATAACTAAACAAACAATAAGTAAGAATTACAACAATATAAATAGATGAGGGAAGGAACAATCAAACCAAGACACCAAGATTTATAGTGGTTCGGCTAGGAAGCTCCTCTTCGCCCTACTCCACTCCTCGAGTATCCTACTCGAGATTTCACTATGTCAACAAGCTCCCTTTAGGCGGACAAAACAGTTTACACGTCGCTTACATTGTTTTCCGACACTAAGCTAAATGTTTAGTCCTAATCTTAGCTAGAACCACTCTACTACTTCACAACTAATACACAATCCCAAGATCTACACTATCGGATTTATACACTATCCGATTTACACAATCACACAATATAATTAAGATAGAGATTTGGTTCTTGTTGGGAATTATAATTTGAGTTGATTATGACAAAACATATTAAAGATGGAGGACCTACAAGACAAAGCTGGAATAACATTAATACTGATTGAAGATTAGTCAAACAGTATTTAATGCTCAGCTAAAAGATAAAGATCAACATTAATGCTGATTGAAGACTGTTCAAATAGTATTTAATGATGATTGAAGACTGGTCAAATAGTATTTATGATGATTGAAGACTGGTTAAATAAGATTGATCTTATCTTGTCTTGTAAACCCTACTCCCTCTATTATATAAAGAGGGTAGGCGTCTAGGTTAGAGGTATCCATTTAATAGTAGACTTCTCCAATGAGAGTCTAGAAACGCATAGAGCGTGTGTAGTAGTTAGTAGTAGTAATAGTTTCTTTATCATGTTTGAATAAAGAAAACCTTATTAGTAATGTTGATTGTGTTCTTATTTCATATTCCGCTGTGCTTAATCAATCAATGTTATTCATACCCTAGTTGAGTCCAGATTCCTGGATTTCACAATTGGTATCAGAGCCTCGTGGCTCTCGATCTAGGGTTTATAAGGTTTTCCTATGTATTTTTTTTTTTAATTTTTATCTATAAATACGTATTATAGGTCAACAGACGCCTTTGGATCTCGAATAATGATGATGTGTATGGATCGTTTTGACGGTTTAGTGCATGATATAATTCTTGAATGGAAAAGTTACACGCTCCTTTACAAATATTTGGTCGGAGTATGATACGATACAGCCCTTGACATTGGATCTAGGATACTGGTCGTTGATGCGACGGAGCTCACTGAGACTATCGGCCATTGCATGTGATCGCCATGCATATATTGACTACAAGAATTATCCAAAGACATTTTATTACATAATATAGTAATAAGCATGTCTTGTTCGTACTGAAGGAAGAGATGATCTATGCTACTGAGTTCGAGATTCAAGAGATGGTTAATATACTTTTAAGGGGAAGCTTATTGTTTATATACTTAACCATCTACATGCACTCCTATTTGATTATGACAAAAAGGGGAAGAGTGCATGGATTCAGGGGAAGTTCTTCATCTATATTAGCTTCAGGGGAAGCTTGTGCTTATTGGTTTTGTCATTAATCAACTAGGGGAAGATTGTTGGGAATTATAATTTGAGTTGATTATGACAAAACATATTAAAGATGGAAGACCTACAAGACAAAGCTGGAATAACATTAATGCTGATTGAAGATTAGTCAAACAGTATTTAATGCTCAGCTAAAAGATAAAGATCAACATTAATGCTGATTGAAGACTGGTCAAATAGTATTTAATGATGATTGAAGACTGGTCAAATAGTATTTATGATGATTGAAGACTGGTTAAATAAGATTGATCTTATCTTGTCTTGTAAACCCTACTCCCTCTATTATATAAAGAGGGTAGGCGTCTAGGTTAGAGGTATCCATACATAGCAGACTTCTCCAATGAGAGTCTAGAAACGCATAGAGCGTGTGTAGTAGTTAGTAGTAGTAATAGTTTCTTTATCATGTTTGAATAAAGAAAACCTTATTAGTAATGTTGATTGTGTTCTTATTTCATATTCCGCTGTGCTTAATCAATCAATGTTATTCATACCCTAGTTGAGTCCAGATTCCTGGATTTCACAATTGGTATCAGAGCCTCGTGGCTCTTGATCTAGGGTTTATAAGGTTTTCCTATGTATTTATTTTTCTGTAATTTTTTATCTATAAACACATATATTTTGGGTCCACAGACGCCCTTGGATCTTGAACAATGAGGATGTGTATGGTTCATTTTGGAGGTTCAGTTTATGCTATAATTCTTGATTGGAAAAGTTACACGCTCCTTTACAAATATTTGGTCGGAGTATGATACGATACAGCCCTTGACATTGGATCTAGGATACTGGTCGTTGATGCGACGGAGCTCACTGAGACTATCGGCCATTGCATGTGATCGCCATGCATATATTGACTACAAGAATTATCCAAAGACATTTTATTACATAATATAGTAATAAGCATGTCTTGTTCGTACTGAAGGAAGAGATGATCTATGCTACTGAGTTCGAGATTCAAGAGATGGTTAATATACTTTTAAGGGGAAGCTTATTGTTCATATACTTAACCATCTACATGCACTCCTATTTGATTATGACAAAAAGGGGAAGAGTGCATGGATTCAGGGGAAGTTCTTCATCTATATTAGCTTCAGGGGAAGCTTGTGCTTATTGGTTTTGTCATTAATCAACTAGGGGAAGATTGTTGGGAATTATAATTTGAGTTGATTATGACAAAACATATTAAAGATGGAGACTGAAGTAGACCCTCCTCCCAATGCTCAAATAGTAAGGAGTAAGTGGCTATTCAAGAAGAAGACTGACATTCATAAAGAGTGAATGGGGGAGAATAAGATTGCCACAAATACTGCTACTAAGAATTTAGTTGATATTGTGAATTCATCAAAACTAGACAACAAGCTGTTAAATGTTCCTACTTGAATTAGTGAAAGTGGGGGATGATGTTGTCATCTTTGATTGGATGTAGCCTTATTTGAATGGCGGTAAGAAGTGGAATCTTACTGTGTGTGGTCAATTCATTAGGTGTAGTATCGGATTTAATAAGGCTAGATATCACATTAGAAGAATGTGGAGCAGACTAGGACTGAGAGATGTCATTGCTGAGAATGGTGTGTTCTACTTCAAGTTCCAGGATGAGGAAGGGATAAAAGAAGTAATCAATAATGGACCATGGATGGTGAACAATAAGCCTATGGTAGTCCAAAAATGGAGTATTGATATGTGTCTTGATAAAGCAAAACCAAAAAAGATACCAGTATAAATGAAAATGCTAAATGTTCCAATAAAGGCTTGGAGTGTTAAGGGAATCAGTGCTTTAGTTAGCAGCATAGGGAAGCCTGTTATAATGGATGAGGTTACTACTAAGATGTGTGTTACTGGAGTTAGAAGGATTGGTTTTGCTAGGGTGTTAGTGGAAATTGATGTTGACAAGGGACTAAAGGATAAAATTGAAATCATGCTATAGGTGTAAGAATGTTCCTACAGATCTACAGAAAATTGTAGATGTGGAATTACTCTGGATACAAGTATTGCTTTAGTGACAAGGTAATTTGGGATACAGATAGTTATTGTAAAACCAAAAATAAGAATGTGATTGATGTTGATAGAGTAAAGGAGAATGGAAATGAATTCAAAGTGGTACATAATAGGATAAATGGAAGGGAAGGTTCTATGATGAATAGAAGAACATATATACAAAATGGATAGAATGGTAAAATGTGGAATGAAGGGAGCTTTGGTAATGTGAATAATAAATGGCAACAAACTAATAGATTTGAATATAGAAGGAGAAGGGAGAATGAAGGAAAGGGAAAAGATGTGCATGGTGGTAAAAATAAGGACTCTGGAACTAATGTAATGAAACCTCAGTAATGATGAAAGGCTGTGATGGAAAAATAGGAATAAATCATGATAGTAATAAGATGTATCAGGAAAGGGTCTTCAAGTATGGAAAGTTAGTAATTGAGGCGGAATTTGGGGTCTAATAGATTCACCTTATTAGATTCTTTGGTTAATGAAGAGGAGTTAGTACCTAATACAGATCAAAGGAAGATTGTGGATGAATTTTTATGTAAGAAAAATGATGTTAATAATATGGAAATGAATGATTGGAGTGAGGACATGAAAGGTACTATAAGGACAAGAAAGAGTTATTTGATGTTGCTAGAGAGATTAAAGAAAATGAAGATGTTGTGGATGAGAATTGTGGTGTAGAGAATACTGTTTTGAGGAATGAAGTGGAGGGGGTAGGTAGGAATATCCTGGTTTAGGACTCTACTGATCTTACTCCTATATGATTATATCTAGTATTAGTATTGTAGTTTAGAATTAGTTTTTTGGTTTTTTTTTTTGTTGATTGTTGTGAATAATATCAAGATAGAGTGTATAGTGAGAAAAAGAATTGAGAGAATTGGTGAGATAAAAACAGAAAGAGAGCTGTGTTTTTAAAAATAGACAGAGTGTACAAGTGAGTAAAAGAATTGAGAGATTTGAGAGTAAAAATAGAGAAGAGAGGAATTTAAGATTGAGTGGAAAATAGACAGTGTCTTTAAGAAAGAATTGAGAGATCTATCTGTTTTTGTATTAAATCCTCTCTTCTCTGTTTTTTCTTCCAGGAGTATTCCACATCTACAATTCTCTTGTTCCTAAGATTTCTACTCCTGGTAAAGTATCTGATTTCAGACCCACTGCATGTTGCAATGTACTCTATAAATGTATCAGCAAGATTATGACAAATAGATATAAGGGGGTGCTTGGGACATTAGTCAATGAAAATCAAAGTGCATTTATTGGTGGAAGGCAAATCACTGATAACATTTTATTAGCAACTAAGAGCTATTCAGAGGCTTTATATGAAACAAATGTTAAAAAAGATTCTTTCAAAAATTGAACTACCAACAAATCCTATTGATCTATTTAGTTGGGAATTCCTTTTAAGGATGTTTTCCGTGATGTTGTTTTCATGAAAAGCATGGTTAGCTGGATAAATGACATGTGTGACTTCACTAAGTTCTCAATAAATATAAAAGTGTAAGCGTGGCTTACTTCAAGGAGGTAGGGCGTCTCGAGATAAAGGGATCACTATTTCCCCCCAATTCTTTGTTTACTTAGTAATGGAGGTTCATAAACTTGCTGACTAAGGAAGATTATTGAAGAGAAATGCAAAGTTGAAATACCATTATGGGTGCAAAAAATTGGAAATTATACACTTGTGCTTTGTTGATGACTTACTAGTGTTCTGTCATGGGGATTGTGAATCAGTAAGGATCGTTAAAAAGTCTATGGATGAGTTTAGTGGTTTTTCTGGTTTACTACCAAACATGCAGAAGAGTACAGTATTCTTTGGGGGATTATCAAGTGCTGAACAACAGAACATTCTAAATATTATCCCCTTTTCAGTTGGAAAGCTTCTTGTGAGATATTTGGGAGTGCCACTTATAACAAAACAGATAAGTAGTAATGATTGCAAACCCTTAGTCAATAAAGTTAAGCCTAAGATTAATGATTGGAAGAATAAGTCATTATCTTATGTAGGAAGGGTGCAACTAATTGCATCTAGTCTAAGTTCTATGCAAAACTATTAGGCCGTCAGTTTTTTTCTTCTAACTGGTCTTCTAGGAGATTGACAAAATTGTTTGAAAAGGGTTCCTATGGTGTCAAGGTGATCTCACAAAAGGAAAAGCTAAGGTATCATGGAATGTAGTCTGCAAGCCTAAAGATCAAGGTGGGTTGGGTATAAAGAATTTGAGTGTTTGGAATGAGGTTTTAATGATCAAACATCTACGGAATGTAGCTGCAAAAAAGGATACATTGTGGGTTAAGTGGATTATTGTGGAAAAGATAAAAGGAAGGAGTATTTGGGAAGTACAAAGTGATTGCAATAGCAGTGTAGGATGGAAGAATATTTTAAGCCTGAGAGATAAGGCTAGGGAGCATATTTGGTGGAAAATAGGTAATGAGAAATCTGTTAATGTGTGGCATGACAGATGGTGTCTTGTTAGCCCTCCAAGTGATTTCATTGAAACTAGAGATGTCTATGATGCAAGGCTAAGTAACAAGTGCACAGTTAGTGAAGTCATTCATGAAGGAAGATTTTTATGGCCAGATGAATGGAGTAATAAGTTTGAAGAATTGAGGCAAATCCAAACTCCTAGACTAAATGATGGAATTGAGGATACTGCAGTATGGTAACTAGGAATGGGCAAGAGCAGACGTTTAAGATTAGTAATGTTTGGAAGGATAGGATCTACAATGATACAAAGGTTGACTGGTTTTCTATGGTTTGGTTTGCTCAGTCAATACCAAGACATGCCTTTGTCATTTGGCTTGCAATTCAGAATAGGCTAATGACACAAGACAAGTTGCTGATATGGAGACCAAATGATGATTTAAAGTGTGTATTGTGTAGCAAATGTCCTGATTCACACAATCACTTTTTCTTCACATGTGAGTTCTCTAAAGGAATTTGGAATGAACTACTTCAAATGCTAAATGTGAGACTATCTGAATGTTGGGATCAGATCATTAATGAAATAAAGGCTCTTCCAGCTAACAGGAACATATTGGGCATAGTGAGAAGGCTTGCGTGTGATGCAGATGTGTACTACATATGGCAAGAAATGAACAATAGGCTTTTCAAAAATGAGAAAAGGGACAGTAATACTATCCTTAATACAATAAAGGAAACATTTGGTATGAAGCTAATAGGAATAAAAGTAAAGGAATCTAGAACTGTTAAAGAAGTAGAGAAAATATGGAATGTCAAGATGCTAAGAGGATAACTAGTAGTAATGGTAGTGTTAGGCCATTGGAATATGGTTTAGAATTCATAGTTGTATTTCTGTGTATTTTAGATATATCAGATGCATGGGATTTGTCCATGTTATTTGAAAGTGTATGATGTAATAGTTTGTGTGTTCAAATAAAATTTCACCCTTTTTACAAAAAAAAGAATGTTGATATGAATAAAGGTACTATTGAGGATAATGATGGTGCTGAAGGAATTGATACTAGGAAAAGTAGCGAAGCAGAAGTATAACACCCTATGTTTTCAAGTCATTGACGACGTCGATAAACCTACTATTTATTTTTAGCGTTGTACGCGTTTGCTTGTAATTTCATGAATTAAGTTTAAATCGCGTAAGTTAAAAATTAACGTTCAATGTAAACGGGCATCAAACAATTAAAGGTTTACATCAAGCAAGGGTTAAGTAATTATTTTGAGAATAATTATGGTCTTTGTTCATTTTATTTTTATCGGTTACGTAAAGTGTATACGTTTCGCGATAAATTGCGTTTAGGCACTCCCGGAACCACAAAAACTTTTCTACGCTTCAACAAATACCCACTTTTATACCCAATACATAAAGTTTACTCAAATATATCATGTACATCTCTTATATGCCGAATTTATGGCAAATGATACAAAGATATATCAAAAAAAATCCACTTTGGTCAAATGTACATCTCTTTCATTTAAACCTAGCCCATGCCTTGTCTCCTTGACCAAAAGACCAAGACCAAGACCATGACCCATCCCTAAGACCTTACCATGTCTCCTTGACTAAGTCTTGCATCTTATATACATGCATTACATAAGAGAGATCACATACATGCTTAAACACTTGGTAAAAATCACAAAACTCCTCCCTTTGTCTCTCTATATGCTACGGCATACAACCCCCCTCCAACCAAGCATTATTATAAATTTTTCTACAACCATACACTCCTTACACATCTTCCTAAGATATTTAAGGGTATTTACAAGAATGGCTAAGCATTTCCAAGTATTAATCAAGTGAAAGGAAGCTAGGGTTTTTATTAAGGAAAGCTAGGGTTTTCTTTGTGCAAGCTTGGGATTTTGTGGCTAACAGTGTTCAGCACTCTGATTGTCACATCATCATTCATCATATGGAAGAATAATCTCTGAATCATACGTCATACTTTAAACCTTTATGCCTTCATTTTATAAGTTTTCATGCATATGTTTATTCTATTTTAGCTTGAATCACCATTTAGGATTTTATCATGAAAATGAGTTTTTACTTGAAATGATCATTTGGATTACTTTTATATATCTTATGATGTTAATGACATCATGTTAAAATGGAAACATAAGTGATTTACACTCTTGGTTAAGCATAATGTAATTATGTATTATTTAGGGTCTTTTGAAGTTACATAATTTATTCAAGTAAAAGAAAGGCAAATGACTTATTATTTTTTTTTTTAAATAAAAAAATTAATTATGGACTTTTAATCTTGTTATTTAGAACACTAAAATAAAGTCTGTTGCGGAAGAAATACACTTGTACACTTTATGGTTATTATATTTAAAGTGGTCTATAGTATAAACTTGTGATATAAAGGTTAATTATGAAAGTTAAGGTTAAGTATAATATGGGACTTGGTAAACTTGGACATATGAGGACTATTATGTACAAATGGACTCTAATATATATATGATATATAACATATATGATATATAAGACATGTGGTGGATTACAAAATTCAAGAGTATGAAAACAAAGGTTGAAAATGGACTTATCAAATAAACACCAACAATCTTGTCTCACATTTTGTTTTAAGCTGACTTATAATTATTCTTTATAAGATATACATTTCACGACGATTCGAAAAGTAAGAACTGTCAAACTGGTTAAATAACGAAAAAAGTTTTAGGTAAAAACGATGTTATACGCTATTAAACGGAGTCGTAAAAGAATTTTTATAATAAATTTTATATAAAATTGTATAAACAGCAATTGTTGATATTTTAACAAATTTACATATTTTTAGGATTCCAAAACTGATAAGAATCGTATTTTTCAATTAAATAACGCAATACGAGTTATAAAATTTCGACAAAGTTTACGACAATTAATACTTTTATAAAACTATTTTTATAAAAGTTACTATTCATTGACAGAAAGTTATATTTTTGTAAACCTCATAAAATATATAGAACTTTCAATTACTGAACGTGCTACGAAAGAAGAATCGTTTAAAACGGAGCTATAACGAATAAATTTACGACATTTACGGGTTTTTACGACAACAAATACTGATTTAAATAAAACGTAAGTTGTTGTGAACAGTATATGTTAATCTTCACGGGGGTCAAAAATACGGAAAAATGTTCAAATTATGAAACTCGTCTTGATACAATAAGATGGGCATAAGAAAGAAATCGCAAGGAAAGGATTAGAACGTTGGGAAAAGTTATGACGATTTTACCAAAAGTATGTTTATAAACATTTTAATTTTATAAACATGTTTTCACTTAAACATTTAGATGGTGATTAGCTATATAGACTTATGCATGGTAGGAGTACTTAATGTAATTAGTACTTATACGACCTTAATTTAATTAGGTTGCATTTGATCAATTCGCGTGGCGCGTTATTTGTGATATACTTGGCATTACTCACTCAAGGTGAGTTCATAGGCAACGTACGTTTACATGCTTTTGTTTTACAAAGTTTTTGGGGTGAAAAACATGCAATGCTTTACAATTGGACACAAGTGGTTAAGTTTCATGTTATGATTACGTGTTGCCTAAGTAGCGATAACCCATATCTAAGCCCATTATCATGAACTGTCAATTACTGGACTGTGAGCGCGAATGTTATGAATAGATCTATTGGGTTTGACAACCCCGTTCGGGTGATTAGCTATCACTGGACAAACGAACGTTATTCCATGTCGATTATAGGATGTTGCGGGTCTAGAACTATCCACACGGGCAATGGAGGCCATTATTTTGGTTATCATACACGTCAAGCTTCAGTGTCTATGAGATTAGAGCAACGTAAATTACATTTATATGATGTCTGCATCTGTTGCATTATCATACACTTGGGAAATCTTGTGGTCCTACAATATATGATTTATCAAACCTATGAATTCACCAACATTATTGTTGACGTTTTAAAGCAATGTTTTTCAGGGGATCAATAGGCACGAGGTGCAATGGATACATTGGTGGTTTTGATTTGGATGTCATGCATTAAAGATTTTGTCGCATTTCATTTTGTTAGCTGTTATGGGCGGAAAATCTTTGTATTTTGATCAAGTGAACAAGTTAAGCTTCGGGCTTATGTAACAATTACTTTGTTAAATCCAATGTATCGTTTTCAAATGACTTTTTGGTCGTTCTATATATATCTTGTGTTATTGATCTGAGAAGTAACACGCCCCGGACCATTATTCCGCTGCGACCCAATTTGGGGGTGTTACAGATTGGTATCAAGAGCCAAGGTTATAGAGAACCAGGTCAAATGTTTTTGCTGGACTATAACCGTTTTCAAACAACAAATTAATACAACGGGGTTGTACACGGGACATACACATGTGCATACATCCATGCATACACTACTTGTTGCATTAGTTGGTTGGACTAGATGCATTCATAATTGATATACATGTTATGATATAAATGTATATTGCTATAAGAGTCTTATATAATATACTCATATAAGCCATTTTTGCTGGTCACAGTAGTCATGTCAGCTGATTCCGCTGTTACCTATACTTCTGTTCACTCTGAGGCACGATCTTGGAGTATTCCATCTGAGGATCCTTACGAGGAGGCTGCCCGACAGTTGTTGGAGCAGGCACCACGTTCTCCAGAGTATGTACCTGAGCCCATGGAGCTGGAGATCATGTACCAGTGTACATTCCTAAGCCTGAGCACTCTGAGGACTTAGTGCCAGCTGAGGATGAGGCACATATACAGGCAAACATTACTGAGGTTGCTTCTGCACCTCCACCACCACCATCCTTTTTACCCTTACTTATTCGACCCCCACGTACTAGAGCAGCCATGGCTCAGATGAGAGCTGCAGCACCATCCACCTATCATCCACTACTCCTATCAGGGACACCACCATTGTTACCTATACCACTACCTGCACCATCCACTAGCCGCAGAGCTGATATTCCCGAGGCTGACACGCCACCTCAGAAGAGGCTACTACTTACTGCTCCCAGACCTGGGTGTGAGGTTGGGGAGAGTTCTGCTGCTGCGAGACAGCCAGGACCCACTATGGCCTGTAGGGTCGATTGCAGTTCTGTAGACACTGTGGAGACTAGGGTCCGAGATACTGAGAGGAGGATGATGGCCGCCTTAGAGGTGGTCAACTTGAGGGTCAGTTACCAGGTAGATGTTCGCAGTAGAGAGAGTTCGGAGTTTTACTCACGACATCACGATGCCCAGAAGGATCGTGCAGCTGTGAGAGCTGAGATTGAGGTATTGAGGAGAGAGAGACTTGCTTACGAGCAAGAGAGTATGGAGACCCGTCAGGCCTTGGCTAGGTCTGAGGCTTACAGCAGGGCATTAGAGGCACGGGTTACAGTGTTAGAGACTCAGGCGCGTCGCCACGAGTGGCAGCGTCAGGACGCGGATGATCGCGCGACGAGGCATATCATGCGTATTCAGGCTTTGGAGGCTGGAGCACGCGATGACACCTTAGAGGATACTGGTAGTAGTGCCTAGGGTTACTTTTCTACCATATTGTAGCTATACTATATAGCCTGCTAAGTTTTTATGGGTTACTCCCAGCTAGCAGGCGGTATAGATCTTTTGTTTTGATTAGCTATCCGGTATGGATCTTTTGTCTTTTGTTTAGCTATGTTGTATAGCCTACTAAGTATTACGGGTAACTCCCGGCTAGTAGGGCTCTAGGTTGATTTTCATTTTGTAACCTAGCGATAGGGAATCATTGTGTACCAAACAGATCATGTATATTTCCAGATTATATATGGAATGGATGTATTATGTTATGTCGATCTTGTGTTGGTTGTATGTTTCACTGTGTGATGTGATCTTATTTTATTTATGATGCATATGTTATGTCACGTTATGATTGTATTAAAATCTAACGGGTATTGTATTTTCTTGTGATTGAAGAAAATGGCACCAAAACGAACCACAAGGTCAACACCAGTCACACCAACCCCAAATGCAACAACCACCACAACTGTTACTGAGGCACAACTTCAGGCCTTAATTGACCAAGGAGTTGCTGCTGCAATGGCTGAAGCAAAAGCAAGCAGGCAAAAAATATTATCTTAGAGAGTTTATTAAATAATCGAGTATTAATTTATCGAGTTTCTACTGTATTGAGATTTTATAGTTGATGGGCACTTTTAAAAATGATTGGGACACTCAACTCTACTGTAGTGTGTCTTTTTTGGTTTGCTTGTTGTTTACTTAATTACTGGTTTTATGTATTTAGCTTATGTTTATGAATTTGAACTACTGGCATGTTGTTAGTTCTATGCTTATGTCTATTTACATACAATGTCACTAAATAAAAAGTAGTACTGTGGGTACATATGAATGAGTATATGATATATTTACCACAAGGGTGTTACCAAAACAGTAGTACTGTGAGTACCCACTACCAAAAATCACATGGGCCTACTGGAGAGATTGTGATCGGGATACTCTAATTTATAAACAGTTAAACAGTTTGTATTTACAGAAAACTGTTTCATGCATGTTTTCGAGTGTAAATAAAATAAAATAAAATTAGGGGTCTTCAAATTACTTTTCATTTTTTTACAATTACAATAAATCTGAACTGGAAAATATTATTTTGAGAAAACAATAAACAAACAATCAAAAATTTTAAAAAGTTATAAAAACTGATACTGTATCAAAGAGAGTGTTACTTGTACTCAACCCCGTTTACCCGTTTGGTCCCCAGATAACAGGGACTCTCATACGTGGTCCCTTTTTGACACTGTTTAGCGCTCGTACGTTTGGTCCCTCGAGTGTCTTTTTTTCCCAGGCCTATTTATATTCCCACCTAATTCCATTTCCACCCAATTTGTCATAAAACCCAATTGCCACCCTATAAATAAATTGTTACAATCCCAATTGCCACTCTATAAAAAAATTGTTTTTTATTTAATGTATGATTCACAGACGTCAGTGTTATATATAGCAAAATCAATAGTTGGGTCTTGTTATGCAGGATGATAATTATGAATGTAGTTGGCCGTGTTTAAGAAGCTAAAGTATCTCTAATGCAAAAAACACCAATAGCTTTTTACAATTTTAAAAAGCTTTTTGAAGGGGTTTTCTTGCATTAGAGTAAATGCTTTTTGAAAAGCTTTTCCGAATGACTTGTTAAAATACAAGTCATTCTTCATAGCTTTAGCATATAAAACTTGTATGCATTAAAAGCATTAAATACAAAAAGTCTTTAAAGACTTTTTGCATTGTAGATGCTCAATATGGACGAAATATACAAATTAAAGAGAGTAATGATTCGTGGTTGGAAAACGTCGACTCTGATGAGTTAGATTTAGCATATGATTTAAGAATGACTACGTAACCATTATATATTCTTAAAGGCTTCATATTCATATAATATAATTATATATCAACCTATATATACCCTTGAAGTCTTCATATTTGCTAATATATGTTGCATAAAATCTACTAAGTCTAAATTATAGATAAAATTTGATGGTTTGTGTGGTTATGTGTTTAATGGTCGTTATTTTCTAAATGTTACTATGTGCTTATGTGTTTAATGTATAAAAATTTTTTTTTGCAGTCTTCAAAGCACAATGGAAAAACTTATATTTGGTAGCCATGCATAAGTTTCATGTAATAACATTGGTAATCCTGATAACTTTGCTCGACTCTTTTCTTAACCAATGTGCGACTTTTTCTTTCTTTTATGACGAAGAGACCAGTGTAATAAATTGTACAGTACTCAAGTAACTATGCAAGTTGGTTGTGAGAAATGCAACTTCTACTGACACCATTACTTTCATTCTTTATGTATATAACATGTACTACATTTATTTATGGAACCAAAATATTTTCTATCTATCATGGTCAGTGTTTTATGGCAAAAGTTATTGTCACAACATTTTTTTGTCAACAATAATAAGTGTATAAAAGGGTAAAAGTGTTATATACTTAAGCTCGATAAAACTCGCGAGCTTCACGAGTCAAGTATTTTGAAGCTAGCTCGCCTTTGATTAGAAAGTATACTCGAGTAGCTCAAATTCGACTCGTTTAAATCGAGTCTATTTTTATGTAGTTTACGAATCAATGACGAATAACTCACGAGTTATATCATTTTGTTTACGCCCCTAGTAACAGCTTTTTACATTTAGAAAAAGTCTTTTGAGATGGTTTTTGTGCATTGAAGGAAAAGATTTTTGGAAAGCTTTTAAGAATGACTTGGTGAACTCCAAGTCTCTCTTCAAAGTCTTTGCACATTAAAATGGTGGGTAATTAATGCATTAAATGCAAAAAGTCTTTAATGACTTTCACCCCACTTTTGGGGTGAAACATAATTTTTTGTCCTATTTGCTTTTTTTGCTTCCCTTTTGTTTACTTTGCTTTCACTTTCTTTTTATTTTTTTCTTTAGAACACAGTGTAAGTTTTGCTCGCCTAATAAAATACAACAATTTTCTGTAATATTGTTTGGAAAAAATATGGGTCAATTTCCTTTACATGTAACTATGTAAGTGACGTAGCAATTGAGGAATAAATGGGAAATTAATGTACAAAAGCAAATGGGTAGGAACTCTCATTAATTGCCACGAGCAAAAATATTAAGAGAGTCAGTTTGCTCATACTGGACACTTATCTTGGGAAGGAGGGAGTAGTGTATTAAAGGTAAACACGTTTACGCACATCTAAAGCCATATCTGCTACTAGTACGCGTACTTTGTTTTTATACCAGTTGAAAATTCATGAGAAGAACTATACGACGCATGATTTGGAACTTGGAGCAGTAGTGTTCGCTCTCAAGATTTGGAGGCACTACCTGTATGGAACCAAGTGCACGGTGTTCACTGATCATAAGAGCCTACAACACATTCTTAATCAGAAAGAGTTGAACATGAGGCAACATCGTTGGTTGGAGTTGCTCAGTGATTATTGATTGTGTGATTCATTCATCAACGGGAAGGCAAACGTTGTTGCTGATGCTCTATTGCAGGAATGAGAGAGTCTAACCATTAAAGAGTTCGAGCAATAGGTCATGACTATTGGCTTGATCTTCCCAAACAAATCTTGAATGCTCATACTGAAGCATGAAAACTAGAGAATATCAAGAACGAAGATGTTGGAGGCATGTTACTTGAAAATGCTAAGGATCCGGAGAAAGTTAGAAGTGAGAAGTTGGAACCGCGTGTGGATGGAACCCTATGCCTTAATAGCAGGAGTTGGTTACCTTGTTATGGTGAATTGTGGACTGTGATCATGCACGAGTCCTACAAATCAAAATACTCTATATATCCGGGTTCTAACAAGATGTACCACGACATGAAAAAGCTATATTGGTGGCCCAATATGAAGGCAAACATCACCACCTATGTTTGCAAGTGTTTGGACCCTGTGCTAAGGTCATCAGGCCGAACATCAAAGAACATAGGTTTTGTACAGCCCGAGATACCACAATAGAAGTGGGACAACATCACTATGGATTTTGTCACAAAGCTTCCTAAGTCGTCACAAGGCTATGACACCATTTGGGTGATTGTTGATCGACTCACTAAGTCTGTAATTTTCACACCAATGAGAGAGAATGATCCTTTGGATAAACTTGTAAGAATGTACCTAAAGGAGGTGGTCACGAGACATGGAATACCTATCTCAATCATTTGTGATCGCGACCCGAGGTTCGCATCTAATTTCTGGAGGTCACTTCAGAACGCTTTAGGTACTAATTTGGATATGAGTACTGCGTACCATCCACAAACAGACGGGCAAAGGAGAGAACCATTCAAACTCTCGAGGATATGTTGCGTGCTTGTGCGATCAATTTTGGGAACGATTGGGTTAACCATTTGCCATTAGTCGAGTTCTCGTATAACAATAGCTATCACGCTAGCATCAAGGCCGCACCATTCGAAGTACTTTATGGTCGGAAGTGTCGTTCACCTGTATGTTGGACCGAAGTTGGAGAAGCTCAAATCCTCGGTCCAGAATTAATACAAGAGACGACCGAGAAAATCGTCCAAATCAAGCAAAGGATGCAAGCCGCTCGAGATTGACAGAAAAGTTACTCCGATCTAAAGCGTAAACTGATGGAATTCCAAGTCGGGGATAAAGTTATGCTTAAAGTTTCGCCTTGGAAAGGGGTCATACGTTTTGGAAAACGAGGGAAGTTTAACCCCAGGTATGTTGGACCTTTCAAGGTGTTAGGAAAGGTTGGAGAGGTTGCTTATAAGCTCGAGCTTCCAGAAGAACTAAGCAGGGTTTATAATACATTTCATGTATCCAACTTGAAAAAGTGCTATGCCGACGAACCGTTAGCCGTTCCGTTGGATGGACTTCATTTTGATGACAAGCTTCATTTCGTCGAGGAGCCAGTAGAAATCGTAGATCGTGAAGTTAAACGGTTGAAGCGAAGCTGAATCCCATTAGTCAAGGTTCGATGGAACTCCAAGAGAGGTCCTGAGTTTACGTGGGAACGCGAGGATCAATTCTGGAAGAAATACCCACACCTCTTCGCAAAGACCACACCGTCGTCAAGTGCCGCGTCTTAAGCCTTGAGGACAAGGCTCATCTAACACGGGGAGACAATAACACCCCGTGTTTTAGGGTCATTGTCGTCCTTAATAAATTCGCTATATACCTTTTGTATTGTACGCGTTTGCTTCAAGTTGTAAACGTTAAGTTAAATCGCGTACGTTAAAAATTAGCATTCAATGTAAATGGGCATCAAACCATCAAACGTTTACATCAAGCAAGTATTAAATAATTATTTTGAGAATAATTATGGTCATTGTTCATTTATTTCTATTGGTTACGTAAATTATGTATGTTTCGCGATAAATTGCATTTAGGCATACCCGGAACCACCAAAACTTTTCTACGCTTCAATAAATACCCACTTTTATACCCAATACATAAAAGTTACAAAAATATATCACATATATCTCTCTATGGCCGGATTTCTAGCAATGGATACAAAGAAATATGAAAAAAATTTGCAACTTGGTTTTGTACTACACTACACCATTAAACCTATACATATCTTGTTTCTTTGACCAAAGACTGAGACCATGGACTTCCTAAAGACCCTCACTATGTCTCCTTGACTAGTTATACATGTACATTACTTAAACATTGCAAGATATAAGAAAAACATAACACTTAACACTTAGCAAATCAAAAACTCTCTTCTTTTCCTCTATTTATAAGCCACGGCTCAAACACCCCTTATAGAATAATCCATACAAATTTTTCTTTAACCTATACAAGCCATTACACATCCTTCCTAAGATATACTAAGGTGTTTGCAAGCCTTGATTAACCATTTGCAAGTGTGGAAACAAGAAAAGGAAGATTAGGGTTTCTAGTTGGATTAGGGGTTTAGAAAGTTGCAAGCTTTGGTTTAAAGTCTAAACAAGGGTTTAGTACACATTTTTCATCATCATACATCATCACTAAGGTTACCTAAAACCTTTATCTTTTCATTTTCATGATTATATGTATATATGATGTTTACTTAGCAAAATCACCATTAGGACCTTTTTAACATATAAAATGTATTTTACTTGTTGTCATTATTTTGTACACTTATTCATAAGATATGTTGTT
>BQNB010045678.1:2820-44142 GCA_026074375.1 Tanacetum coccineum | reverse complement strand
TTAAGCAAAGGGCTTTGTAAGTTTTCACCTTTTTACTTTATAGCTTATTTATTGTTTGCTTATTAGACTGCTTATTTTAGTGCTTATTCTGCTTATTTATGCTTATTTATGTTGCTTAATGCTTATTTATGCTTGCTTATAATTTAAATTTTCTTTGTTCATGTTTTAGTACAAAACTGTCATATTTAACTTTAAAAACTGCTTATTTTGATTGCTTAATTTTAAGTGCTTCTCAGCTTTTGAAATCTGCTTATTAGACCTTAAAGTTGTTAGTTGGATATTTGTTTTTATAAATCTTAGCTTAAAATAGTAGAAATCAAGCTTAAAATGGTTTTGAGATTTTTAAAGGGGTGTTTGGGTTAGCAGTATTAACCAAGAGTTAATACTGTTTGGGCACTTTTGGTTTTGAAATCTACATTTGATTAGTCTTAAATCAGTCTGAATACAAGTTTTAATAAGTTAGATTAGTTTTATTTAGTTTTGAAGGTTTTGTTTATTCAATTTCACAATTCTGGGCTGATCAATCAAAAAGGTTTTTCAAAAAATGTTTATATTTGATTTTTGCTTAAAAGTTGTTTTAAGGTCTTGTTTGTACTTCATTTTGTTTCTAAATGCAGTAGGAAAAGAGTAAGTTAAGTGTGCATTTATCTTGTTAAGATTTAAATGTCAATCTGTCAAATGTTTATTTTAGTTTTCAAGCTTAAAAAGTCACTTTTCAATCTCAATTTTAGATGAGTTAATGTTAGTTTTAGGGTCCCTGGAAAATAGTTTCGACAAAGTCTTCTTTGTAGTATAAGCTTAATCTGTTTAAGCTTATTTTGAAGTTTTGTTTTCATTTGCTTAGCTTAATTTAGAGCTGAATTTAGCCATTTTAAAACATTAAAAAAAGCTAACAACAAGTAATCTGTCACTTTCATTTAGTCTTTTTCTAGCTTATTCTTTAATCCTATTTGCTTGATTCCTTGTTTATGTGCTTATTAGTGTCCAATCTTCATTTGTTTTCAATTTGTAGCTTAATTTTTTTGCTTATTAGTCCTTTATTTTAGCTTAAAAGTAGTGGTTTAACCTGTTTGTTTGTTTTAGGTGTCTACTATCTTAATGACTTTTAAGTCCTTTTCAGCTTATTTTAGTTGCTTATTTTAAGTATTTGATGCTTATTAGGTTGAAGATGTATCATACTGTTTTCACTTAAGTTGCGAGCGAGAGCGGAGGCGAGAGATGGGAGGATGGGTTCCTGAGAGTTTAGGGGGAGGGGTGTCCGCCAAAAGAAGGGCCAAACAGGGGGGTTTTGGAAACTTGATTTGGTTGCACGAGGTGAGGTTAGGAGTGGTGAGACGTGGAGGGGAGCGCGAAATCTATCATTTTAAGTTTGACTTATTTCTTGCTTATTTCCCTTAGGTTTTTGTAAAAAGCTCATTTTTAAAGATTTGTTATTTTTTTGCCTTTTTTAAAAGGAAAAAAAAAAGTTTGTTCAAAAAGGTAAGCCCACAAGGGGTTCGAACATGTGACATCCCCCTTCTCATAGCCAACACCTTAACACTCCCACACAATACCATCTGCGCCCTTGGGTCTTTTTCGTTAGATCCTTGGGCCAGTTGGTATTTAAGAGAGTTTTTCCCTTATAAGCCATGAGCCATTTTGGGCTTATTTCCAGCTTATTGAGATAAGCTGGTAGACTCATTTTATTTTTCTTAGGTTTTTAACTGTTCAAAGCACTTTTCCTAATTTTTTTAGATTTTTATAAATTAGTTTAATATTTTTATAATATTTTTAGATTAAAACTGTTTTTAATTCATAAAAAAATAAATAAAAGTCAAAAAAATATAATTTTTTTTCTAACATTATTTTTAATCATTTAGGATTTTTAAAAAATAAATTTGCATTGTTAGGGTTAAAATTTTATAATTTAGGTTTTTAAGGCTCGGTTTTAGATTCTTGTTAACGTTTTCGTGTCTTAAGCTTAATTGCTTTCGTTTTTAGCTTGCCTTTATTTGTTTTTGCATGTTATTTATAGAAATAGAATCCAAATCAAAATTTGATTATTCAAATCACGCGATCATAAACTTAATCACGATTCTTAATTCACGTCTCGTTGGAACCACGACCCGGAAATGTTTTGGATTTTACTTTGGTTAAAAGTAATTTTCCTAAAAACGTTACGAAATACTTACTCTTCTTATTATGTGATATTTTAGTTATATACTATATATGTATTAAGTGATTATTATATATATATATATATATGTATAATTAATTGATATCAACATTTTTGGCGCCGCTGCCGGGGAGGTGTGTTCAATTATCGTATTTACGTTTGAAGATTAGTATTTGAAGACCCTTCCTCGTGAAGTTATCGTTTACTTTTAAAACTAAAAAAAATACAAAAAAAATATTTTATTTTTCTCGATTTATTTTCGTAGATTTATTAGAAAAAAACCAAAAATATTTTTCCTAAAGTATTTAAAAAACCAAAAAAATTAAAAAAAAAACAAAATCAACCGTTGTGTCACTTGTGAAATTGGCTCACCTTTAGATTACAAACTATAAGAGATGTATAAGGAGGGTTGATCTGACGATCTTCGACCCGAAAGAAAAAGGTTTTTAAAACGCTTCGCGCTTACCCGCTCCTTCGCTTTTTTATGCGTTTTTTAAAGAGCTACCGTACACTTGTTTGATATTCGGTTACAAAAATATTTTTCTTTTTATTTCTCTTATTTTATTTTTAGTGCATGCGCACTCGCTCTTCATCAAATTTAATTGCCGAATCTTCAACGACTCCGAAACGTCGTAATCGTAGATGTTCCAAGTAAAGAGTCGAACCAATTTCTCTTGAAGAGAGTCCCGTAGTTACGATGGCCGATCAACGTACTATGGCAGAACTAATCCAAGCACCCACCGAGGGTTACGGAGATGCTATTGTTATTCCCGCTATTCTCGCGGAGAATTTTGAGCTTAAACATGGTCTTCTAAATCTCGTAACTTCAAAGCAATTTTACGGATTTGAGAAAGAAGATCTACATGCTCACATTCGTTGGTTTAACAAGATTACTTCCACAATTAAGTATAGAGATGTGTCTAATTCGTCAATTAAGCTTATGCTTTTTCCATTTTCTATCGAAGGGGCAGCCCAGATTTGGCTCGAAAAAGAACCCCCTCGTTCTATTCTTACTTGGGAAGATCTTGTTTCCAAGTTTATTAACCAATTATTTCCTCCTTCAAAAACTACAAATATCCGGAATGAAATTACGAATTTTCAACAACGTTTTGATGAATCATTTTGTGAGGCATGGGACCGTTTCAAGGATCTCCTTCGTGCATACCCACATCACGGTTTCACGGAGTTGCATCAACTTAATACCTTCTACAATGCTTTAACCCCAACCGATCAAGATTCTTTGAATGCCGCCGTCGGTGGTAATCTTTTGACTAAAACTCCTCGGGATGCTTTGATAATTATTAAAAACAAGTCAAAAGTTCGCAACTCACGGAACAAACTGATTGTTTCAAAAGTGAGTACGAATGCTCCTTCTTCTTCTACCCCTCATTCTCCCGAGATTGCCGCTCTTGTCGACGCCGTTAAGGCTATGCTTCATCAGAAATCTTCTCCTCCTGCTTCCGTGAAAGCGGTTGAGGAAATTTGTGTTACTTGTGGTGGACCGCATCCTTACCACCAATGTCTTGCCACCGATGGCAACGTTTTTCCGGAATATCGAGATAATATTCAAGGATATGTTTCAGCAGCCGCAGTAAACTATAATCAGGGAAATACCGGATACCGTCCTCAAAGTGTAGCTAACCAAATTCGACCACCGGGTTTTGCTCAACCGAATGTGCAAAATAATCAAACCCGGTACAATCAAGGTTACAATCAAAACCAGAGGAAATAATTAAGGAAATTTGAATTATCAAGCTCTAATTCAGCAAACTCAAGTTGCTCCTTCGAATGAATTCGTTAATATGAGAGTAATGCAAATCAAATAAGCAATATGAGAATGGAATTAAAGAAAGAGATGGATACTACGTTGAGTAAGCAGAACAATGCGTCCAAGAATGAGTTAAGGAATGAGTTAATGAGTGATATTAAGAACATGATGAACAGCTTTTTTCAAATGAATACCGCTTCTTCTTCGGGTTCGGGTTCACTTCCTAGCAACATCATTGCTAACCCGAGAGGTGACTTGAAAGCAATCATCACCCGAAGTGGTATTTCTTATGATGGACCTCCAATTCCACCTCCTTTCTCTCCTCTTCCCAAGGTGGTCGAACGGGAACCCGAGGTGACAAAGGATACGGTGCAACCGAGTACCGAAAACATCCAACCTTTGGTAGTCCAAATTCAAGCTCTAATTGATGAGCCCGTTGTTGCTCCTAAGCCTAAACCGTTTATACCTTATCCTTCAAGAGCTAACAAACAGAAGCTCCGTGAAAAAGATGATAATCTAGCTTCGAAATTTGTTGAAATCTTTAGGGAATTACATTTCGAGCTCAGTTTCGCGGATGCTCTTCTACATATGCCGAAATTTGATTCAATGTTTAAAAGTCTCCTTAATAACAAATAAAAATTGTTTGACTTAGCTAAAACACCGGTAAATGAGAATTGTTTGGCGGTTATCCTAAAAATGTTGCCCGAAAAACTTGGAGACTCCGGCAAGTTTCTTATTCCATGTGATTTTCCAGAGTTAGTTGAATGCTTAACCTTGGCCGATCTTGGTGCAAGCATCGACTTGATGCCTCTTTCCATATGGAAGAAGCTCTCACTCCCCGAACTTACTCCTATTCAAATGATTCTTGAACTTGCAGACTGATCGACTACTATTCCATCTGGTATTGCCGAAGATGTCTTTGTAAAAGTAGGAAAGTTCCATTTTCTGGCCGACTTCATAGTCGTTGATTATGTTGTCGATCCCTGGGTTCCCTTAATTCTCGGGAGACCCTTTTTGAGGATGGCACGTACTTTGATTGATGTTTACAGTGAAGAATTAACTCTCCGAGTTGATGATGAAGCCATAACCTTTAAAGTTGGTCAAACTTCAAGATACTCCTACAATGATGTTGTATCGATTAATCGAATCGATGTCATCGACGTAGCTTGTGAGGAGTATGCTCAAGAAGTGCTTGGATTTTTGGATAGTTCAACAAGTGGCAATCCCACTCCGTCTTTAGATCCTATCCTTTCAGTTCTTCCCCCTCTCTCACTCCTTTTGAGGAAGGTGACTTCATTTTGGAAGAAATCGAAGCTTGTCTTACAAATGATTCAATTCCACTAGGAATTGATGATACCGACTTTGATCTGGAGGGAGACCTTCTTCTACTCGAGAATTATTAAACGATGATCCATCATCTCCTCTCCCTCTGAAAGAACTTCATGTTGAGGAACTTAAAATTGTAAAATATTCTATTGATGATCCTCTGGAGCTTAAGCTCAAGGATTTACCTTCTTATCTTGAGTATGCATTTTTGGAGGGTACCGATAAACTACCCGTCATAATTGCTAAAAACTTAAAAGAAGATGAAAAGGTCCGACTTCTAAAGGTTTTAAAGTCACACAAGCGTGCCATCGCTTGGAAAATCTCCGATATAAAGGGCATTGACTCTCAATTTTGTACTCACAAAATATTAATGGAGGATGACTCTAAACCGGCAATTTAACATCAAAGAAGGGTTAACCTAAAAATTCATGAGGTTATCAAAAAGGAAGTTATCAAACTCCTTGATGTCGGATTGATTTACCCTATCTCTGATAGCCCGTGGGTGAGCCCCGTTCATTGTGTGCCTAAGAAGGGTGGTATAACCGTAATTGAAAATGAAGATAATAAGTTGATACCTACTCGATTAGTTACGGGATGGCGTGTATGCATTGACTACTGAAAGTTAAATGATGCCACTCGTAAAGATCATTTCTCGTTATCGTTTATGGGCCAAATGCTTGAAAGACTCACGGGAAACGAATACTATTGTTTTTAGATGGTTTCTCGGGATATTTTCATGTTCCAATTGACCCGCAAGACCAAGAGAATACCACCTTCACTTGCCCTTATGGGACGTTTGCCTACCGACGCATGCCTTTCGACTTATGTAATGCTCTGGGCACGTTCCAAAGGTGCATGATGGCCATTTTCCATGACATGATCGAGGAAACAATGGAGGTCTTTTTGGACGGTTTCTCGATCTTTGGGGATTCTTTCTCCTCATGCCTCTCCCATTTAGACAAAATGCTCAAACGGTGCGAAGACACTAATTTAGTTCTAAATTGGGAGAAATGTCATTTTATGGTAAAAGAAGGCATTGTTCTAGGACATAAGATTTCAAAGTCCGGGATTGAGGTCGACAAATCTAAAGTTAATGTTATAGCTAAAATCCCTCATCCGACTTCCGTTAAAGGCATTCAAAGTTTTTTAGGTCACGCCGAGTTCTATCGTCGATTTATTTAAGATTTTTCTAAAATCGCCTGGCCAATGACCCATCTTTTTAAAAAAGATACCCCTTTCATCTTCTCGAAAGAATGTATTGAATCGTTTAATATACTTAAGAAGAAGTTAACTGAAGCTCCGATATTAGTTGTTCCCAATTGGGACCTACCATTTGAAATTATATGTGATGCTAGTGATTACGCGGTAGGTGCAGTCTTGGGGCAACGTAAGACCAAACATTTTCAGCCTATACACTATGCGAGCAAGACTATGACCGATGCTCAAGCTCATTATACTACGACGGAGAAAGAATTATTAGCCGTCGTGTATGCTTTCGAGAAATTTCGTCCTTATTTAGTCTTGTCGAAAACCATAGTGTATACGGACCACTCGGCTCTCAAATATCTTCTTGCTAAGCAAGATGCTAAACCGAGATTGCTCTGGTGGATTCTCCTACTCCAAGAATTTGATGTCATTATTCGTGATAAAAAAGGAGCAGAGAATCTCGCGGCCGACCACTTATCAAGACTTGAAAATCCCCACCAAGATGTTCTCGAGAACAAGGAAATTACCGAAACATTTCCTCTCGAGACTCTTGGTATGGTTACCTTTCGTGGTGATTCTAGTACCCCATGGTTTGCCGACATTGCAAACTACCATGCGGGGAATTTTATTGTGAAAGGGATGTCGTCCCAACAAAAGAAAAAATTCTTTAAAGATGTTAAGCATTATTTCTGGGACGACCCCTACTTGTTTAGAATTGGTGCGGATCAAGTGATTAGACGATGTGTTTACGGCCAAGAAGCCGTTGATATCCTCACGGCTTGCCATAATGGACCCACCGGGGGACATCATGGTGCCAACTACACCGCTAAAAAAGTCTTTGATTCCGGATTTTATTGGCCGACTATTTACCGAGATGCCCATGACTTGGTCACACGGTGTGACGCTTGTCAACGTCAAGGCAAAATCTCGCAAAAAGATGAAATGCCCCAAAATGCAATTCAAGTATGCGAGATCTTTGACGTGTGGGGCATCGATTTTATGGGACCGTTCCCGTCTTCTCGAGGGAACAAGTACATTCTCGTGGCCGTTGACTACTTGTCTAAATGGGTTGAAGCAAAAGCGCTCCCCACTAATGATGCCTGAGTCGTTGTTAAATTCTTGAAATCTCTTTTTGCCCGATTTGGAACTCCTCGTGCTATAATTAGTGATCAACGGTACTCATTTTTACAATGACAAATTGGCAAAAGTCATGCTTAAGTATGGAGTTACTCATCGTCTTTCTACCGCGTATTATCCACAAACGAGTGGACAAGTAGAGGTTTCAAATCATATTTTGAAACGTATCTTAGAAAGGACCATAGGCGAAAACCGTGCTTCATGGTCCGATAAGTTAGATGATGCTTTCAAAACACCCATCGGGTGCACTCCTTATAAGCTTGTGTACGGAAAGGCTTGCCATCTTCCTATCGAACTTGAACACAAGGCCTATTGGGCCTTAAAGCATTGCAATTTTGACCTTAAGACCGCGGGTGATCACCGGAAAGTTCAAATGAATGAATTAAATGAACTCCGGGATCAAGCTTACGAGAACTCTTTAATCTACAAAGAGAAAACAAAGAAGATTCATGACTCCAAGATTAAGAACCGTGTTTTCAACATTGGTGATCGAGTTCTTCTCTTCAATTCTCGATTAAAGATTTTCTCGGGAAAGCTCAAAACCCGTTGGACCGGACCGTTCACCATTGCTCAAGTTTTCCCTTATGGAACCGTCGAGTTATCTCAAACCGACGGACCAAACTTCAAGGTGAACGGTCATAGACTTAAACACTATTTTGGAGGGGACATACCACCTATGGTTGTCCCGGATCTCCAAACTTTCCCCATGGACCACTAAATTCGGGGTCGAGTCAGGCTCGTGACTCGGTTAACAAAAACAAGCGCTTCGTGGGTGGCAACCCATGCTTATCCCTAGTAGTAGTATATTAGTATAATATTTATGAATAAGTGTGACGTGAGGAGGCTCGCCTCTTCCTTTCTCGTGTTTTGTGTTTTGTGTTTTATGTCCAGGATTGCCCGGATTATGAAGACTCTCGTGCTCGTGGTTTTGTCCATCGTTCACTCGATCTTCAATCCTTAGCATGCTTATATATGGGAATCCGATATCCTAGATCTTATTGATTAACGTTTATCTATTAGCATAATTAATAAACGGTTTTGATTTACGATGTTAGCCTCAAAATATATTGAGTCGAACAATGGAAGTTCGTTCATTATATTAGGTCTCGGTCACTTAATTAATTATACGTTGTAATAGGCTACACGGGTAAACGGGCTCTTAAATGTAATCTTACTACACCGAATCACGTGTATCGGGCGAAAGCCCAAGTAATCCCGAGCCCGGCCCGTAGAAATACCAAGGCATGAAAGCCTCTTGGTATTAAGTATAAATACCCCTCTCCAAGTATGGAGAGGGTGTTGATGCTTGTTGATTATTGTTAAGTTTCATTTGTAATTTTTGCAAGTATTCATCCAACTCTCATTCTTCTCTCTACTTTCTCTCTCTAACTTCTCTCTACAATTCTTCATATCTTCTCATCTTAATTTCTTGTTTCAATAATGAAGTGAAAGTGATTAAAGGGTAACCTACATTTGGTATCATTCGCCACGGGTGGGTTTAGTTTTTGTTTAGTTCTAGTGGTTGTTTCGTGTTTGTATTTTTTTTTTGTTTCGTGGTTTCGTTTTTTTTGTAAGCAAAGAGGTTCGATTTGGTTACTTCGATTTGGTTCGATTTAGTGTGTGTAATTTTCTTGTAATCGTGGTTACTTCGTGCGTGGCTAAGCAAAACGCAAGAAAAAAAAAAGAACCGAGTCATGTGTCTAACTTCGACCGATGTGCGAAATTGTTGGGGGGTAGGGGGGAGTTATTGATGATGTAGCTGTTGGAGAGGAATTTGCCCTCCCGTGAAAGCGAACGAGGGTACTACGTCAAGGATCGAACGAGGGATATTCAAGCTTGGATCGAACTAGTATTTCTTTAGGTGGTTGGGGGGGGGGGGGGTGAGTGAAGACTTGGATCGAACTAAGCCTTTCCTTCAAGACGTGGGCGAAACGAGTCTCAACATTTGAAGGTTCGAAACTAGTATCAAATATCTCGTGATCGAACTAGTATCTTCTTAGGATCGAACGAGTGTTTTCCTTCAAGGATCGAACGAGTGTTTTCCTTCAAGGATCGAACGAGACTCATCTATCGAGGACCGAACGAGTGGTGAGTTTGGATCGAACAAGGTCGATCGAACTAGGAAAATATCTTATAGACCGAACAAGACAATCGAACTAGAACAATCGAACAAGCATGATCGAACTAGTGAAATCATGTGTGGACCGAACAAGCGCATCGATCGAATGACATCTCTTGTGGATCGAACTAAGGGATCGAACTAGTTGCTTTCTTTGAGAACCGAACTAGACAACCGAACTAACGAACCGAACAAGCATGAACCGAATTAGGTACTTTACTAACGAAGCCGTGAACAAAACCGAATTACAGATCATTTTTGTTTTTAAGAAACGGTTTTTTCCTTGATTTTGTAAAATCCCGCGAAAGATACGATTCTTCTCTCGGTTCAAATCCCAAGAATTTAAAATCCCGGAGAACATCAATTGTACTCAATCCACAACACAATCACTTTACCGTGCTAAGAATCCTACAAATCATATCCACAAACCACTCCCTAAGAAAACACTTCATAATTCTCAAATGACGACTTCCAATTGCAACTTCCACAACTGACAGTCAAATGCACAACAACATAATGCAGCAGGTTCAAGGGATCGTCCACACAGATGCTTGCAACATGACGATATGCACAATGGCGATCACGGTTCTTACGATACATTGATACAAGACCAAATGGTGATGCCTTACGAAAGTGCATTCTCACAGGTCCTTATATATCCCAACAATAGTCAGTTAATACCAGCAGATTCCAGCAACAAGGATATCCAGAAGTTCCTAGCAAAAACCTCAGGTCGTGACAGTCGAATAAGAACACCTAAGAACAAAGCTCATTATGAATTTGAAAAAGAAGCGATTCATTTGATATTGACTGGAATTGGAGATGAAATCTACTCAACTGTTGATGCATGTCAGACAGCTCAAGAAATGTGGGAAGCCATCGAGAGGTTACAACAAGGTGAATCACTCAACATTCAAGATGTCAAGACAAACTTATTTGGGAGTTTGGTCAGATCACTCTCTCACGAAAAACAATTGAGTCTTACTACACAAGATTATACAAAATGATTAATGAAATGATCATAAACAATTTTGACAGTTTGCAACGATGCAATCAAGTACAATTTTCTTCAACAACCTTCAACCAGAATGGTCATAGATTTGTCACAATTGTGATAGCAACAACACAAGTTAGACGAAGTTCCATATCAAAGCTCTTTGACAGTCTGACAATACCCAAAGGAAGTTATTGAACTCCGTGCTGAAGAGAATGGCCAGAGACTAACCCATTAGCACTTGTTTTGCTATGCTCAAACAATGCAAGATCCTTATTATCAAACACCAAAACATCACAAATCATATGCACCAACATCTAAAGCTTCACTTACAACCAGATCTCATGCAGCTACAAGATACAAAGGCAAAGAGATAGCCAAACCAATCACACCTCCATCTGAGTCACTTCTGAAGAAGACAGTGATCCTGAACAAACTCAGAAAGGACAAGATATGCCAGAAGAATTTGGCTCTCCAAAGCGCAAAGTCTACTTCACAGAAACTCTAACAAAACCTAATCCAACAACAACCTCAGAACCTTCCCAACACAGAGAAGAACATCCATAAAGAACAGACAAGGTGAGTTGGTGAGGGGAGAGGTTTGGTTGGACCAGAAACAAGAAGGTGATACTAAATCCAAGATACAAGAACTGACAATCAGACTGGAACAGTTGGGAATCAGCAGGCAGTAAATGTTGTTGGGGCTAGGAAACTGTAGGTGGTTCTAGTATGCAACAATCTTGTTATACAGATGCTTTAACTGCCAGGAATTGGTCAGTATGCTAAGGAATGCAGAAGCCAAAACGTTAGAGACTCCACGTATCACAAAGGAAAAGATGTTGTTGTGTAAACAAGCTGAGAAAGGTGTTTCAACTTCAAGCATAGCAATCTGACTGGCTAGCAGACACGGATGAGGAAATTGATGAACAAGAGTTGGAAGCACATTACAGTTACATGGCAAAGATTCAAGAGGTTCCTAATGCAGACTCAGGCACTGACGCTGAGCCATTGGAACAGGTACACTACGATACTGATCATAATGTGTTTGCCAATGACTTACAACATTTTGAGCAATCTGAATCCATTCGTAACACATGTGCAGTGGAAACGGGTGATAGTAATGTCATTCCTGATTCACTGGATATGTGTGATAATGAATAATCAAGAATGACCAACAGGATGTAGACTGTGGATGATGAGCGTGCTTGCACTTGCTAATTTAATGCTAATGGTGAAACTTGATGTCATGAACACTAAAAAGAGAACAAAAGCAATTAAAGAAAGCAAATGCAACATTGACTCAAGAGTTAACTGAGTGAAAATACCTATCTTTCGGAAACTAGTAGAATCTTCTAGGAGAATCAAATAGTATCCGGGATAGTTTGTTTAAGTTTGCACTTTCAAAAACAACAGAATGTGTTTGAGAGGTACAAGGCTTTTAATGACCGTACAGTTAACTATGACCAACTTGAACGTAAGTTAAATGAAACTCTAGGACTATTAGCTCAAAAGGACATCGACATACAAGAAGGTTTAAAAGTTAAGGCTTACGAGATTTCTGTTGTCCAAGCAAAACACGATGAATTAGTCGAACAAAGTCTTTTAACTAGGTCACACTACGAAGGTCTTGTCAAGGAGAAAACAAAGGTAATAACGGATTTGAAACTTAAGGAAGAGAAAGATATTGACAAAATGATTTTAATGGAACATCAATTAAAGTTTTTGAATAAAATTGTTTACGAACGAAGTCAATCAATCCAAACCATTCATATGTTAGCACCCAAATGCCTACATTTGTGCGAGGATGGAAGTATGGGGGGGGGGGGCTAACCTTTGCCCAATCCAATGTTAACCATCAAAAAAGGCTCAAAATAGCACCCACAGTTTTTATGCGATCCACACAAACAAGAACCAATCTGATCCTGCAATCAGACTCATCCCCGATAGAGAAGAGATTCTGACTCTTGCCGAAGAGAGTCGATCTAAATTGAATAAAGACTTAGTATCAACCATTTGACTACACGAATTAAATAGTCTTAAATGAAATTTTCAAACCCACCAGCCCAGCATTATGACAAATTCAGTTGCCAGGCCAAAAACAAATGAAAATAAAGAAAGAAAATGTGGAGAAAATCATTTGTAAAAACCAAAACCAAATGTTTTCCAAAAACATAGATTTCTTACAGGTCTAAATCAATATGCAAAAGTAGACAAGCATATATGTCCATGAACAAACAACAATTACTCATCTGAACGAACTTAGGACAATCACGCATGGGTAAAACATTCCAAACGACCAATTCTTTATCTTCGACACCCAACTGGCACAAGATATGGAAATCCTAGTTAAGAATGTTTGATGGCCTCTCCTTAAGACTCAGAATGAAATTCTCTCTGCTTTATACATAACTTAAGCAAAGAAATGCATGCAGATATTAAAGTACGTTGAACTCTCTGAAGATGAACCTTGATGAACTTGAATCAGATAATGCAGAAATTTCCAAAATGTATGATATGCTTTGCAAGAATGTGTGTCTAAAGATGTTATGTGTTCTTATTTGCTAACTTCATCTGATTAGATGAGATCACTAGAATTACAATGCTATAGCTTCATAAAGTCAGGAATGGTGACTGTCTTGCACAAAAGCTTTTCTGAACAAACTGATTTGTAAGTAAAGAGATTTACACTGAGGTATTTACAATTACACAAAAAAAAAAGCGTATTGCTAATGATTAGAAAAACACTCAATTTCTCTGAAATCGCTTTAACAAAAGAATGTCAAGTACAACTGAAAAATTGACCCAGTTTGCAAGCTACATATTTATTTCGAAAAGAACGTGAACAATAATTTGAAATACAAGATTTGGAAGAGCTCAAATGCAAGACAAGAACATGGCACATAAGTGAGTTTGAAAAAACTCGTTGATAAAATGCAAGGGAAAAAATCTGTAGACACTAAGAATGATAACCATCTGTTTGTTCGATCAACCAAATGCTCCAAAGGATTCCAACACCTCAGTTTTAGGAAAACCGACTCTTTTTTCAGACTCTCTTGAGAGAAAATATTTCAAAGAAAAAGTCGGTTCCAAAAACTAATGAGTCAGAGGGTTTATCAAAACTAGTCACTCTACAGAATTTACCTAAAACAGCAACGCAAGCTGTAAGAAACACAAATGTGATTAAACCAGACATGTATCCCATTGCAACGTAGTCTCCACAACAAACTAGAGCACCACAGTGAATCAGACTTTTTAGGAAAGCTAAATCCTCGGCGCTTCTACATCAACAGAGTAGTTCACAAAACTTAAGTTTAGCAGACCACAGCCTAGGAGCAATCAACTGAAAAGATACAGGTCCATGCCATACACTATCATGCGAAGCTTAAAAAGACTGAAGTAGAAACAACCTAGGATTTCCTAAGTATTCCTAATAAAACCAAAGTCTTAACTGCGTGTAAGGACAGTTTAAATTCTAGTGACTTCGAATGCTAATGCAGTTTGTGCTACATGTGGAAAATGTGTGTTTAATTCAAATCATGATGCTTGTGTTTCTAAATATTGAATGACGTGAATGCTAGAACTAAGAAGCCTAATGTATTGCCTATTAGTACTAAACAACCCAAAAGTCAAGCGAACAAATCTGGCTTGCAACACCCATAGAAAAACAGTTGCATCAAATCCACTATCACAAGTTCCAAGATTACTATAGAGGGAGGCTATATAAGAAAAACGAGTAAGGCCGTGGAAATGGTGGATAGCACAACAATCCCACAAACATTCAAATGGGTTTCCTAAAACACAGAAGAAATGGGTTCCTAAGACACAAAAGAAATGGGTTCCTAAAGTTAGGAATGAAAGTGTGCCTAAAAGAGTTAGTTTTGCCGTAGATAATACATCTAGGATAACTAATGTCTTGAAACTCACAAACACTTTAGGATCCAATTTGTCATGTGTTCCATCGTCCTCTACTTCTCTTGCAGATTGTACAACTCATCCTATTCATTGTTGACTCTGGATGCACCAAGCATATGACGGGCAATGTATCTTGCTTGTCAATTTTGTTGAGATATACTTGGGTAACCGTCGTTTTGGCAATGATCAATTTGCTCCAATTCTTGGTTATGGAGATTTGGTTCAAGGAAACATCACGATCAAAAGAGTTTACTACGTCGAAGGTCTCAATCACAATCTTTTCTCAGTTGGTCAATTTTGTGATGCGGATTTGGAGGTTGCATTTCGGAAATCTACATGTTTTGTTAGAGATCTTCAGGGAAACGACTTACTATCCGGTAATCGTGGATCTGATCTCTATACAATATCCCTTCAAGAAACAACCTCATCAACTCCAATCTGTCTCCTGGCTAAAGCCTCACCAACTCAAGCATGGTTATGGCATCGAAGACTTTCTCATCTCAACTTCGACTACATCAACTTGCTTTCAAAGAAAGATATTGTGATTGGTTTACCAAAACTGAAGTATGTCAAGGATCAACTATGTTCCTCTTGTGAAGTGAGTAAAGCAAAACGAAGCTCATTCAAGTCAAAGACTGTTCCAAGTTCAAAAGGTCGGTTGAATTTGCTTCACATGGACTTATGTGGTCCAATGCGGGTTGCTAGCATCAATGGGAAGAAATATATTCTGGTAATTGTCGATGACTACTCAAGATATACTTGGACACTCTTTCTACGTTCCAAGGATGAAACACCAGAAGTTTTAAAAGACTTTCTCACGATGATTCAACAAAATCTTCAAGGCCCCCACGGTAATTTCTGTTCGAACTGACAGAGGCACAGAGTTCTTAAACAAGACACTTAATGCATTCTTTAAAGAAGAAGGATTGAGCATCAAACTTCTACTCCTCGAACACCTGAACAGAACGGCGTTGTCGAAAGACGAAACCGCACTCTCGTTGAGGCTGCTCGAACGATGCTTTCAGCTTCTAAACTTCCTGTTAATCTTTTGGGCTGAAGCAATCGCAAACCGCAATGTTATAACTCCAAAAAAACAGATCAATCATCATCCTCAACACATGAGAAACGGCATAGCGTCACATCATTAATGACAGAAAAACCCTCAATTTAAAGCACCTTCCACATCTTGTTTACAGGTTACCTAACCAGCAGATGTGAAACCTAGATAATATGAAAAGAAAAAGGTGAACGTGCATTTGGTGGGATACTCCACTAAGTCAAAGGGATATCGTGTCTACAACAAGAGAACAAGGTTGATAGTTGAATCCATCCATCTCAGATTTGATGAATTCAAAGAGATGTCTGAGACGTCTGTTGCTAATGACACTTCAGGCCTCGTTCCCCAACGACAAAAGGCGTCAGATTATGACAACCCTGACCCCGCACCAGAACTACAAAGTGTTTATCCTTCAGCAGATACAACAGTTCCATCCACAAATACAATAAAACAGGAGTTGATCTTCTTTTTGTCCTTTGTACGATGAATTTTCTCAATGATGGTACTGTCTCGTGTCCAACAAGTCTTCTTCTCACACTGATAATACTGTTCCATAAGACACACAACCTTACAACAATATTTCACCCTACATCAGAACCATCAACACCTACAAATGCTCATGCTAGGAAACAACGTTGATCAAGGCACAAATTTACCATCCTTGTCTGTACACCGTACAAGAAAATGTGACTGAGTCTTCCTCAAGCAATAGTGGGTAATCAAATGTGCATACCTTCAATCAACCTTAAAATAATCTGAATACGATGGACAAGAGATCTACGCCCATTTAACTCAAGTTCGTGGAAAATCCATCCAAGCCAGTGCAAACAAGAAGACAACGTTGCCACGAATCCTGAAATTTGTATGTTCGCACCTCACACGTAGTATTGTTGAACCAAAAAACATTAAGAGTAAGCAATGGCTGATTCTATCTGTAAAAAATAAAACATTTTATAACAACGGATAGAAGCAATGTAGGATGAACTGTCATCAGTTTGACAGACTACAAGTCTGGGAACTCGTTGACAAACCTTTTGGCAAGACCAGTAATCAAGCTAAAGTGGTTAGGAAAACAAAACGGATGAAGAGCCAACACTGTAATTCGCAACAAAGCACGACTGTAGCAAAGGGTTAAGGCTCAGAAAGAGGTATTGATTTCGAAGAATCATTTGCTCCAGTTGCTCGCTTGGAGGCTGTCAGGATCTTTGTCGCATATGCTGCACACAAGTCTTTTCCAATTTACCAGATGGACGTAAAAACGGCATTTCTTAATGGTCCATTGAAGGAGGAGGTTTATGTTGCACAACCAGACGGATTCGTTGATCCTGATCATCCAGACAAAGTTTACCGTCTAAGGAAAGCTCTATATGGATTAAAACAAGCTCCGAGGGCCTGGTATGATGAACTCTCAAAATTCCTGATATCCAAAGGTTTTTCTAAAGGTATCATTGACCCGACTCTATTCACGATAAAATACGGGGAGGACATTCTACTTGTGCAAATTTACGTCCGTTGACCATTATTTTTGGTTCACAAACCAGCTAAATTTTCCAAAACGTTTTTGAAAAATAATGGCCGGTAATTTTAGAAGTCCCTTAATTGGGGGAAATGAAATTCTTTTTAGGAACTCAGATCCACCAATCCCCACAAGTATTTTTTATTAATCAAGGCCAAATATACTTAGAGATTCTGAAAAACATGGTATGGAAAAAGGACAAAGCATCTGGTCACCAATGACTAGAAACCTAAATTGAGTGCAACTTGAGTTGTGAACCCTAACCAAACTGACTAGCGTAGCAAAATCGGGCACTCAATGTATCTGACATCTAGAAACCAGAACATAGTGCAAGCTGTATGTATTTGTGCAAGAGTATCAAGCAAGACGACTGAAAAACCACCTCAAAGAATTAAAAGGATCTTTCGATACTTACAGGTACATTCACATGGGACTCTGTAATCCGAAAGGGTTCTTGGCTTTGATCTAAAGCTTTTCAGATGCCGATCATGCCGGTTGCCTTGATACTCGCAAAAGCACTTCTGGAGGAATACAGTTCCTATGTGATAAGTTAGTCAGCTAGATGTCAAAGAAGCAGGATTGTACTGCAATGTCATCAGCAGAGGCTGAATACGTGGCGTTATCTGCAAGTTGTGCTCAAGTAATGTGGATGCGGACACAGCTTCAAGATTATGGCTTCAACTACAACAAAATACCGTTGTATTGCGATTCTCAGTCAGCCATAGCAATCTCATATAGCAAAACCCCGTGCACACTCCCCGTACCAACATATCCATACACGGTATCACTTTCATTAAAAGAACAGGTGAGAACGGTAATAATTGAATGTACTTTGTCAGAACGAATACCAATTGCTGACATTGTTTACTAAAGCCTTCCCCGAAGAAAAGGTTTGCAGTATCTCGTCAGACGAATTGGTATGAGATGTTTGACTCCAGCAGAACTGGAGGTTCTGACAAAAGAATCTGCTTGATACTTCATCAAACATCAACATGTATATAAAATTTCAAAAAGAAAAATACAAAAATATAAAATTTCAAAAAGAAAATACAAAATCAAAAAATCAGAAAATGTTTCAAAAAATATTCTTCTCGACATGTCTCTTGGAATCGATAACATTTACGTACCTAGAAATGGTTGATAATATCGACACGGGCCGAGTAAATAAGTTTCGAACATGAGTTTCAAATGCGCTTCAAAACAATGTCAATTTCTAATTTTTCCTTATGCTTATGTGCAAATATCAGTACATAACCCAGACTTCAAATAAAGGAAAGTCTATCTTTAAGATAACTTATGCTAACAATGAGAAAAGAAATTTTCTCGGTCTTGAGCTGTTTCTACAAGACATTCAATAGTTTTTAAGCTAGAAAAAGGAAAGTGAACGCATAAGTGCTGCTACCTGCTAGAGTTGGAATGAGAATCTTCTAACATGATGTTTTTTCAAAAAATTGAACACAATTTTTCAAGAATTTCTCACATTGACGATTCATAATCTTTCAAAATTGTGTGTTCAACACTCCCAAACAATCTACCCAACTTTCAAGGGGGAGTTTTTCAAAACAAAGTTTAATGAGTTTGGATACATCTTCCACAAACCGACCATTCTTATGTAATCAAACCATTCCCAAAAAGGTCTCGTTAATAAGAACATGATAATAATGACCATTTCAAAGAATATAGTTATAAGATGTCTAAGTGTTCACCCTTCAATTTTAATATCGATTTACAACTTTGGTATCATTTTTTATTGTGTCAAACATTTGTAAAATTGAGGGGAGCAAGATGACACAGTTCAAATAATTCCATGCTAAAGCTTCAACATTTTTCACCATGCCCTTTTCAAGACAAATTTAATCACGACAGTATTTCCAAAATCCTAAGTGACTTAGAATCTAAAATAAGGGGAGAAATTAATTAAAAAATGTGATCTAAAAGACTCAAAGTGCATTTCGAAAAAGGTTTATGTTAAGATTCTCATACACTACAACATCTATTTTTCACGAACGATTTTTGAAGACATAAGGTGGTAAGGTTAGGTATTTGTCCTATGATCCAACCAGAACCGGAGGGATCTACCCAAGGACACTCCATAGTTAGAAATAGCAGTCCTTAGGTATGATTGGAGATGAATGTGTATAAGGGAAGAATGCCGACTAAGATTGAGCTAACACTGGAACAATCACAACAAGGTGTTAGTAATGACGTCTTGGTAAGCATTGAAGGGGTTGAAGAATTAAAAAGAAATGTATGGATAAAGGGTGAAAAGAATGAAGCCCTCCACACAACTTAGGCAGAAACCGGGTCGATACATATGCTGTCAGAATCACAATGTTGATTGCTGACATTGAAGACGACATCATGGACCCAGTGATGCAATGCACAACCCTTTCCCACCATTTCGGTTTCTCCAAAAGAAACTTGTCTCATTTGTCACGGAGATACACACGACTTCTATTGACTTTCTACGTCACGAGTTAGTTAATATGGATTAGGTGCATGTCTGCTATCAGCCTACGATTACTAAAACCGAAAAAGCACTAATCGACTCTTAAGCCCAAGAGATCCATAATAAATCTCATTAGGACACATTCCATTACAAACACATGTTGAACATCAATAAGTTCACAAGCTATTAACAAGAGTCCTACGCATTATCCTTGTGATTCTGCACAACATTCAAAGTGGATACACTTTAGTATTCACAATGAGAATGGAAATCCTTACCAGTGTCATCACCAAAACAGCACTGCCGAGGTGACTTGCGAGATTCTATAGTGTATCAAACTTGTGTCAACTGGAAAGAAACGATGGTGCGATTCAATTGTGAATCAAACTTGTTCCAGGAAATGAATTGACGGCTTAATCAGAAAGATAGTAACTATCTGATTCACTCTTACCGTGTGTCTGCTTTGAGACGTTCCAGGTAATGAGAACAGCAAGCATGTAATCTAATACATATGTGTTGAGAAGATCCTGACCTTTGAGCTGAAACCCTGTCAAGAGATTCTTTTAAATCACCTAATCACAGGTACAGATAATTTGATACTATAAAACGGTCCTACGAACGGAGGTTAATCTAACCAAATCCGAACGAATGACAAAGCATATTCGTCCACACGACTTTATGCTAACAGTTTGTTATTTCAGGATACATAAAGCTGGAGAATGTGTGCCTCATTCCAGCTGGAGTCGAATTCATTACCACATGCTCATGCTTAAACTACAAAGACCTACATAATAAGCAACAAGTATTTTAAGAATCATGAAAGCTCAAGAATTAAAGACAAAGACTTCCGCACAAACTCTGATATTAACAAGAATCTTCCTTCAAAGATATCAAGTCTAACAGGGAGATTGTTACAAGCTTTTCAAGATGATGTAAAGTAAATGAGCATGTTGGTCAAGACACAAGATCGTAAAATGGCAATGACGATAAAGACAATCAAGGAGAAAGATTTAAGAGATCTCGACAAAAAGACAAAGTCCAAAAGACAATGACAAAGGCAAAAGATCAAAGAACACACAAGCATGAAGGAACAAGCTACAACGTCTACAGAGACAAAGATCAACAAGAGCTCAACGACAACAACAATCTCATTTGATCACAACGAAGAGTGTCACAATGAACTCACTCGGGGAGCATTTTTAGCTCAAAATATATTGAGTCGAACAATGGAAGTTCGTTCATTATATTAGGTCTCGGTCACTTAATTAATTATACGTTGTAATAGGCTACACGGGTAAACGGGCTCTTAAATGTAATCTAACCCGGCACTGAGTATCGGGCGAAAGCCCAAGTAATCCCGAGCCCGACCCGTAGAAATACCAAGGCATGAAAGCCTCTTGGTATTAAGTATAAATACCCCTCTCCAAGTATGGAGAGGGTGTTGATGCTTGTTGATTATTGTTAAGTTTCATTTGTAATTTTGCAAGTATTCATCCAACTCTCATTCTTCTCTCTACTTTCTCTCTCTAACTTCTCTCTACAATTCTTCATATCTTCTCATCTTAATTTCTTGTTTCAATAATGAAGTGAAAGTGATTAAAGGGTAACCTACATACGAAGAGACCCTTTAAACATTGAGGACAATGTGTAGGTCTAGTATGGGGGTATCTTTCGATTTGATCTTACTTGCATTTTCCTTGTCTTCACGTAACCCCGTTTTTCCACCAAAAATAGTAAAAATATGTGATTTTATGCCAAATTATTTTTTTTCAAAAATAGAATAAGTGTTTTGACATGTAGTTTTGCCTTTTTGAGAATAAATTTTGACTTGATCGAGCATGTTGCGCTCTAGCTTGCCCCTTAACCTATATAAATTTAAACTTTTGCTAGTCTTTTATACAAGAAGCTTTAAAACGTGAATTCTAGCTTGAAAAAGCCAAGAGTTTGCAAGTTTCCATAATAGACTTTAAATATGCAAAGTTTGTTTTTATTAGACTAAGCATTTGCAGATCTTTTATTAAAGATTTTAAATTTGCGAAGAACGAAAAATGATAGAGTTGAATATAAGTTAGATGCTAAGCGTGGAGTAGTTGGATCTCTTTAGAGCTCATAGAGGTTAATTGTGGCTTTTTGCTCCCATCAGCTTAATAAACATTATATATTTGTTAAATAAATAAAGTTGCTTTGGTTTTTGCGATTCTTAGTTTAGATCCCTTCGTAGAGATTCCTTCTGGTGAAAGTAAGGTACACATCGAGGTTTTGTCAGTGTTGTGGGGAAATAGGCTACCGATTCTTGATGGCTCGCTACCGTTGTCTAAGGAGTTAAAAGACCGCAGGACTTGAAATTTGGCAATAATAATAATAATGAATAAACCAAAGCCGAAATAAGACATCTGGATCATGGTCGGCTCGCATACCGATGTGACAGTCTTTTAAAGGGTGAAGGTAATAATAATAATAAGAACTATGGGCTGATAAAAGTTTACTGTCTCTGGTCGGTTCGCTGCCGATGTGAACACAACAAAAACAGAGCTGACAGTAAACTCTTCAAAAGAAGGCCATAGTAAGAATAATAAATCTGAGACTGATAAAGGTTTGATGCATCTGGTCGGTTCGCTGCCGATGTTGTAGCCTTCAAAAAGATCGAGGAAATTACCGAAATCGAAATAAGACTCCTGGACCATGGTCGGCTCGCATACCGATGTGGCAGTTGTTTAAAGGATCAAGGTTTAATAATGTTGCAATAATAATAATAATAAAGCCAAATTTCGACTCCGGGGTTATCTAAATAAAACCTCCGTGTCTAGACTCGTAGTTGAGTTATTTCGGATGAAATAAAAAGGATAACCCTAAAATTCATGTGAAATTAATAACCTTAAATGTGGACCTTATTCTCACCATATAGTCTCTTAGAAAAGGATTACAAATAACTAATTGTGTCTAACCTCCGGTTTACTATATATGAATAAGTAATTTAAATTTTATTATGTCACCACTAATAAGAAAAAAAAACCTTAGAAGATTTAGGAATAAGGGAGCAATGTAGCTATGTCATACACAACTAGCATTTATAGTATGATAGATCTTAACTGTAATCTAACAATGAATTTATCGCTTTATAAAGCTGGGTTGGGGCGGTTGAAAAATCGAGGACATGAATTTATCTTTTAGTATTTCCTTGTTTCCGTGCTCTCTTAGGTTAAAAATGTATCATATAAAAATGGTAAAAACGGGGGCCTTTCAAAAAACTAGTGATTTTTCTTTAATCCCCTAGATGAATAACCCACACTTAGCTACTTTTCAGGTAAAGTAGTATAAAGGGTGTTAAATTTTGGTTTCTAAGTGTGTATTTATGACATTGCGTGAGGATACGGCAATAGCGTAGTATGGGGGATTTTGATATGTGCTTAAACACATATCATTCATTTCTTATTATTAAGCTAAAAAGACCTATAATGAACGATAAATACATAAAAATGCATTGTATAATATGATTTTTTAAAGTTCCTTGTCAGGTAACGGATATACCACAAAAGGACAAAAACAAAGCCAAAACGGACAAAACCGAGTACGAGATTGAAAGAGCGTGAGAAAGCTAAGCCGAAGGCATATTCATCTTTAATAGGCCAACCCGTACCCGTCTAATGGGTCGGATCAACCCATTAATTCTTGAATTATATAAACCTTTTGTGTAAAATATAAGCCTAAACTAAATTCATTTCATTATTAATCAAGGCCCAAGATAAAATAAGTCAAAGCCCAATCCAACTCCCGGGTCAATGTCCAAAACCATGAATAAAGCGAGTCAAACTTTCACTGTTTATCCCTTTCCTTTCCCTCCTGTGTTTTTACTCACCATAATTAACACAGGGTAAACTCTCCATTCCCCACACTCTTAAATGCTTCTAGTAGTCCACGTTGGTACCCTCTGACATCATTCCCATCCACATTGGCGATCCTAAGCTCCCCTATTAGTGGATTTAACGTGGCAACAATCTAAGGGTGTAAATTGATGGATTAGAAGTTTGTTAGAAATCAAGGGCCAAGATAGAAGCATATGGAACGCTCCTCAAGCCTAGAACCTTCTCTTCATTGCTATAAATAGGGCTGCATTCACACAGAGATGATGTATCTAGGTTTTAGTAGTGTTAGTGTAGCTTATTAGTGTAATCTTTAGCTTATGGCATCTTTCTTATTGTAATCTTGTTTAAAACAACTTGTAATCTCTTTTGATATTAATAAAATTCCAAGTTTCAATAAGCTCTGTTTTACTATTAAGCACATGGATTTAACATGGCAACAATCTAAGGGTGTAAATTGATGGATTAGAAGTTTGTTAGAAATCAAGGGCCAAGAGCGTTTCTTTAAATTCTGTTTTAAACACATTTAGAAGTTTCTTTAAATTCTGTTTTACTATTAAGCAATTATGGTTTAAATGTGTTTAGAATGTCTTAAATAAGCTCAATAAGCTCTCTTATACTCATAAGCTAGTTTTCATTCAGTTTACTTTTTCTAAAAGCTAAAAGAATAAGTCAATTCACGTCAAGATCACTCAAAACATTATTAAAAAGCAATTGGAAGATAAGCCAAAAATGGAAGGGCTTATAGGGCTTATTCAGAACTTATTTTATAAGCTAGCTTGTAGATCTAAGCTTGTTAAAGCTATTTAGATCTCTGTTTAGCTGGGATCAAAGGTACATTTACCTTTTCTCTTTTAAGATTAAATTCTCATTTAACTTATTGCTCTGCTTATTCATGCTTATTATCTGCTTATTCTTGCTTATTTGTTCTTATTTAGTCTTGCACTAGCTTAATAAGTTCTGTTTCTAGTCTAGAGTAGCTTGTTTATATTAATGGTAGCTCTGTCACTAATAGTTAAAATAGCTTATAGGTTTAGCTTATTATCTAGGGCTTATTCTTCTAAAGTTCTTGCTAAATTGTTCTTATTTGTCATAATGCTTTATCTGTTTTTGCAATTTAGAGCTTAATTAAGTCTGTTGTAGATTAAAATTAGACTATCATGATCTAAAGGGGTGTTTGGGTTAAGGATTTAAAAAGGGTCATATGAGGTGTAATTTGACTTTGGTTCTCAACTAAGCTTTCATAAGCTCTTATTATGCCTTAATGATGGTTTTAATAAGTTTAAAGTAGTTTTTGTTAAGTTTTGTGGATTGTCTTATTAAAAATCAAATCTGCTAGTATAAAAGGTTCTTAAATCTGCTTAATAGTTGAATCTCTTAAAAGTCAATATGTCATTAGGAATTTGTGTTCAAAACTAGTTTTTAAAGCATCATGTTGAATCTGATTTAAGTTTTTAGTCTTTGGTTTAGCCTTTTACATTTTAGTCCAAAATTTAGTCAAGTTTATGAATGTTCTTAAAAGTCTTTTATGCAGATCAATAGGGGTTACAATCTAGCTTAATTTTGTTTAATCTTTGTTAAAATTAGCTTATTGTAGTAAGAACTTAATCTATTTCAAGTTTTTAGTAAGTCAAACTAGTTATAGAGTCTTAAATTTAAGCTACAAAAGAATCCTTCATCTTAAAAAGCCAAAAAAAACAAAGTAGTATATTTTCACCCTTCCTTTTCTAGCTTATTTCCTTATAAAGTTTGTTTAATTCTAGCTTATTTGTGTTAGTAGAGTAAAAGTCTTAATCTGTTTTAAGGTTTTAGCCTATTATCATTGCTTATTAGTCCTTAATTCGAGCTTAAAAACTGGTAGACAGTCCTTTATAAGTGGTTTTTGGTGTCTGCTGTCTTAATGGCTTTTCAGTGCTTTTTAGCTTATTTTGTTTCGTTATTTTTAGTCATAATTGCTTATTAGGGTAAGGTCTAAATCTGTTTCTAGCTTTTTAATCTTTATATTAGCTTATTGGTCTTTTTAGTGCTTATAAAGGCAAACAGTTTTAACTATGTCAAATGGTCTTCATTAAGCCTAAACTGTCACTTTGATAAGTCTGTTTCTAGCTTATTAATAAGTTTTAGTATAAAGTCCTTTTATAAAAGTTGCTTAATTTTGCTTAAACTCTAGCTGTTTTCTAAAAGAAAAGAAAAAAAATAATTTCAAAAAGGATGTCACAGGACTCGAACATGTGACCTCTCCTTCACACACACAACACCTCAACCAACGCGCCCTTGGGTCTTTTTCATCATTCCTTCACACCCTTTAATTAATATACTAGGATTAGTTTTAGCTTAATTATCTTATTTGATTTTTCACAGCTTATCCGTTTTAGTTTTTTGAGTAATTTTTCTTTATAAACCTCCTTTTTAGCTTAAAGTATTTTTAAGAATTTTCTTAAAATTTTAGGATTAAGTTTAGTATTTTTAATTCAATTTTAAGTATTGTTTAGTTTTAAAAATAGTTTTAATTAGTTTAAAAATCCAAAAAAATAATTTTCTATTTTTAAAAATTAGTTTAAAGCATTTAAGTTTAAAAATTTACATTTTGAGTTTTAAGAATTTTAATTTGTCATTTTTGATTATTTAGTTAGATAAATATAGTTATAAATTAGTTTAAATTGTTTTAAATGTCATTAGGTTTTTAAATTTCTTTAATTTCTAGTTTAGAGTGCCTTTTTATGCTTTCCCCTTTGCATTATTAGATTTAGAATCCAAATCCAAAATATTGATTATTCAAGCACGCGATCACGAACCGAAACAAGGTTTTCAATTCACACTTCGTCGGGATACAACATCCGGGAGATAAAATATTATTTCTCCTCAAGCAATTTTACCACGGGGTTGTTAACTTATGTTATATAAATAACTTATGTTATTTACCACGGAGTTGTTAACAGAGTGATGTCTTCTCCCAACCACCCTACTTCCAATATTGAGGATGCTTTTTCCTCTAACTTTCCGAACTATATCTCGGCTTCCCCGGACTATGTCCCAGCTTCACCAGGAAAAACTTATTCTAGCTCTTCAAATAACTCATTTGGTTTGTTCAAATAACTACACGAAGGAAGACATTACCCACTCTTTTACTTTCATGATTGACCCAAAATGAAGGTCATAGCATGCCGACTATCTAAAAAGAATCACCTATTCCAACCACCAATATTGTGCCTCCATCTTCAATGTTTAATCCTCAAGAATTCTTCTCTGAGGACTTATAACCACGTAAGAAACGCGGTCGAGACCGGATCATACCTCCACTATTTGCCCTACCTCAAGAATTTAAGATAGGGGAAAGCTCTCGTAAGACAAGTCTGGAACGTCACGAGGAGCAAATTGAGGAAATTTTGAATCACCTAGATGAACTCTCTCTCTCGACCGCATTGAGCACATAGAAGACAAAATAGAAGGTCTTAGAAGAGGTTGGGTGATCATACAATAAGATTTTGACAATCTGAAAGCTGAACTCCAAAAGGCTCATACTTAAATTGCTAAACTTCAAAGAAAGAAATTGGATAATAGACCAGCACGATTCACTTGGCTCGCTTCATGATTGACTAATCTAGAACAATCTACAAAAGATATCCAGTTCACACCAAGAAGATAAGGAAAAATCATCTTGATGCCAATTCTATAACACAAGAACAACAGGAAGGACCCTTAGATTAGAATACTAGTTATATGCTTTTTAGTTATAGAAACCTAGCCACGTAATGTGTTGTATAAATAACAAACACTTGTCAATTTTTGACTATGTACAGATACATAAGGCAAGTTGTTCATGATATAATCTACATGGTGATACCCGTATTCTATATTCATCCTTGTTGTTGTTTTAGGAGATGTGGAGAGGAGGTGAGGTCCTATATTACATCTCTGTCTTCATCATTATGAATCTTACCATGACCCCTAGAAAATAAACTAATAAGTTAGATGCTTGTTAGAATTCATATCAAATAAGTATCTATGATATCACTATTATGTACATGGTATTTTTGAAACATTAAAGCATTTTTAAGTAAAGAATTAGGATATCATTCTTATTACGTTTTCTTATGTTGATAAGAATGCCTCCAAAAGGACATCAACATCTGAAAGCACCAGCCATGACTCAACTGCCATCTAGGAAACTCGTTTGCTTGACAGTGGTTACCGCAGCTCTGAAGCACAAGCCGCTAACACACGCAAATACTGATAATACCACCAGACCAAGAGAAGCTCCCGTAGCAAGACAATGTAGCTACATAGAGTTCATGAGCTGTCAACCAATCAACTTCAAAGGTACAGAAGGAGCTGTTGGACTTATCCGTTGGTTTGAGCGAACTGAATCAGTGTTTTTCCCCGTAATAGTGGAGAGTTGGGGGTGGTGCAACAGTATCCGAAGACCGCAGGGGTAATTTATGGTTATTAAATGTAAATTAACTTACTACTATTTATTAATAGTCAACATCACATTAACTCACAAGTTGAGTAGTTGCTAGTTGAGCAATCGTCAGTCGAGTAGTTCTCTCACACAAAACATTACTTATACATATGCAAATAATGGGTGTTAGTATTACTTATTACTAAAAATAAAAAATGGGTGAATCAAGTAATGAGTTCAGTTTATTTTTGCTTTTCGGAGATCTAACTTATGGTGTTAGTCTAAAAAACAAAATTATGTACGATCAACTAGTTGAATATGTTAAGAAAAAGTTCAAGTTTAATGATACGTCCGACGTCATGTTTACTTATAAAGTTGGTACAAGGTGTGTCCACATTGTAGATGATGATGATGTCAATTTTTTTGCCAAAAAAATTTGCAACTACAAAGGTACGAAACATACTCTTTTTTTTCAAAGGCTTGACAAATGCTAAATTCTAAACATTCTTCTTCTAATACATTAGATTTCGATCTTAACGCTCCTTTATTTTCTACTGATTCAAATTTTCCCAAAAATGAAACATTCGAGAATAACAAGGCAAACGACATGTATGAAAATCTTTGGCAAAAAAATAAATTAAAATACATTCCTACTCCACCAAATCCGCAACCCATTATCAAAAGCACAATAAACACTAGTGTACATGTCGCACGTGTTTTGAAAAAAGGTGATAGATTTGATAGTAAAGAATTATTAATGTATGAAATTGGTTATAAGGCTCTTTTAGATGGTTATGAGTTTAAGAATAGAAAATCAGATACAAAACGGTATGATGTAATTTGCAGGAATGATGATTGCAATTGGAAAATAATATCAAGTGCGTGCAAAGGTAGTACTAAATGGGAAATAGGTAGCGTAAACGACCATCACACTTGTCCTAAAACACAAATAGGTATGCATCACCGTAATGCTACAACAAAATTGCTGGGTCATTTATTAGAACCTAAGTTGAAAGATAACAGCTGAATCTACAAGGGAAAGGAAATAAAACACAATATATACACAGACTTGAACGTCGATATTACTTACAAACAAGCATGGAGATCAAAAAATGTTGCGTTGGAATCTTTACCGGGTTGCCATGTAGCATCTTTTGCACAGTTACCGTATTATTGTCATAATTTGGAAATGAAAAATGACGGTAATGTTACACATATTGAGACCGATAACGAAGACCGGTTTAAGATGGTTTTTATAAGTTTGGGTGTTGTGGTAAGCATTTTTTTAATGTTTTTGAATTAAATTAAAATAAGTTCTTTTATAGTTGTATAACTAATTGTTTACTATTTAATTAGATTCGGAGCTTCAAAAAACATATGCGATCATTGATAATAATTGATGCAGCACATTTAAAATGCACTTATGAAGGAACAAATCTGCTAGCAGTTGAAATGGATGGCAACAATCAAATCATACCTATTGCGACCGACGTGTCTCAGGGTGAAACTGGTCCTTCATGGACATGGTTTTTGTCCAAGTTGAAAGAATGCATAGGGGAGGTTCCAAATTTGTCTATCATATCTGATAGACATGCAGCAATAAAATCGGCTTGTCAAGCCGTTTTCCCAAATGCATTTCATGGTTATTGTTGCAGGCATTTGCTTATGAATTGCAAATTGAAGGGTATAAGGCTTCAATGTTTATTCTGGAAGATGTGCAAAGCTTACTTACCTGAAGATTTTAATATGGCAATAAATAAACTTGGAGCAACTTGACCCGATGTATACCATAAGTTGACCGAAGCTGGTGTTGAAAAGTGGTCTAGGGCATATTGCCCTAGTGACCGTTACAATTACATGACGCTAACTCAGCTGAGTCAATAAATTCGTTAACAAGAGATGTTCGAAAAATACCGATTACAAACCTAATGGAGTGGTATAGAGACCTTGTGCAAAGGTAGTATTGTGAATGTCGAGAAAAATATAGAGGTACGTATTTTATAATTGTGTTTATCGTTTATATTGAAAAAAAATACGGATATTAACAAATTTATGTTTATAGATGCACCCTTGAATGAGCTCAGTGATTGGGCTATAACCAAAATCACCAAAAGAAGGCAAAAGAGCGTTAACTGGATTGTGGGCACAATTGATAGGTACATAGTTTACCATGTAGATGATCGTTGAAGGATGCATACTGTGGAGTTATATAGTGGTACATGCACATATCGAAAATGGCAACTCTCTGGTCTGCCTTGTGGTCATGTTTTAGCTGTATGTAGAGTTATGGGATTAATAGATTTTAATCATTTGGCGAAAGGATGGTTTAGGCGAAAAGCTCTTGAAGGTACGTACCAAGAGTTGGTATATCTCGTGGGAGAAGTTTCAAGTTGGCAGTGTCCTAATTACTTGCACGTTGTTAAGCCACCACTTATGGATAAAAAACCAGCTGGTAGACCAAAGAGAAAAGCTCGTATTAGATCGCAAGGTAAGGAACCGGTACCAGTAAGATGTGGAAGGTGCGGTGCACGTGGACACAACCAAAATTCATGTAGGGAAACCATTCCACAAAAGAAAGTAAGTTAGTGTTATGTGAAACAAACTTTTCATATAATCTGATTATTACTTCATATTTCAATAACTTGTTTTACACATTTTTTTCGGCCAAGACAAGATACTCACAGCAAGAACATTCCTACTCAGAGCAAGGACATTACTACTCACAGCAAGCAATGCCGTTTTCTTTCGAAGCTAGTGACTTGAATGACTCGTGAATCAACATATTTTTTTATTTTAAAATGTATGTAAAACAACAACTGTTAATAAACGAACGATTTCTTGGTTGACACCACAAATCAGAGTCATAAAGTACTTTCCATCACAATGTTAATACAGAAGTTAAAAAACACAAATAGGTTTTGACCTGTAAAACACGTCACAATAGTTTCCAAAAGAGACAGACAACTTAATAAATGTTTAACAGCAAACTTTCACATACAAACTAATTGGACCATTTTTTCTCGATACGCCAAGGCTGTCTGGACTGGATCTTCAACATCCAATGGGATCCCATGAGCTAACTTGTATATACAATAACACAATATAATAGATTCTTTGGGGTATTAACTTAAATCAAAAATGATCATCGATAATTACGAGCTTCAAAGGTCACTAACCTGTAAAGAAATAGGCAGACAAACACGCCACAGTCACCAAACACACCACCCTGCTTTGGGACATTTTGTGCATTGGTAAACTTAATACTATAGCTGGTTGGACCGATTCCTTTGCTGGCAAACACACCAGTTGTAGCACAACAAGAAGCTTAGACTCTAAACAACTCCTCATCCTTACATACCAGGGACGAAATTCAAGATCGTAAGTCTTTTGACTGTCATAGAATGTGACATTTCCACAGTGTATGTGAAACTGTGCAAGAGACCAATGTCTCTTGGGTTCATTTATAGGAATAATGACCTAAAATTGTTTCAAAATAATCAGTGACAAAATAAAATTAAATAAAAAATGATGTTCAAAATAATCACATGGGTTACTATGTATACATGTTCAACATCTCTCTATGCCAACGGGTATGTGGAGATCGATAGACTCATCTAGGATATGTTTTATAGATAATATAAATATGCAGCATAATATAAAGAACAATATATTATCAAACAAGGTTTTTATTCCATACGTTTCCACTTTCCCCCAATTCTATACCTTGGGGCTACTAACTACTAACTATTAGTCCTAGAGACGTCTACATCTCTAGGTTGTGCACACTAAAAACTATATGCCTAGGACTCTTTATATAGGGAGAGTCCAAGACTTACAAAGGAAGTAAATCAATAGATAAGGAAACTATTTAAATCTATATAAATCTATTTAAATCTTTCCTAATCTTTATCTTCAAATCTTTGACCAAATTTTCAAGAAATCTTCATGCTCTCCACCAGCTTGTAGAATTTCATAATGTTAACTTTGATCCTTTTGTTTCATTTTGTTGCTTTTTTGTATCATCAAATCTGTAATTCCCAACAATCTTCCCCTATTTGATGATGACAAAACAAACAATGTTCTTGTACGAACTTCCCCTAAAGTTGAGAAAGTTGAGATCATGGATATCCCTGAATGAAACAAAATCTTCCTTTGTAAACTACTAACTGCTTCCCATTAACTTAAGATCTTCCCCTTAAGTTATACTCTACATGTCATGCCACCACAGGATCAACAAGTTGCTTTCATCTCTGTACCTTCTTCCCCTTTTTGTCTTCATCCAATAGGGAACTGTATGCAACTTTGATACTAGCAGTAGTAATAATGACTAGCAGTAGTAAAAACCTTCACCTCAATGCCACATGTAAATGGTTAAACATTTTAACAATAAGCTTCCCCTGAAACCCATATGTTAACCATTTCTTGAATCTTTAATTCTGTAGGCTCTATGTAATGATCACTGATGAAGAAAACTAAGTATAACCAACTTGATGCTGAAGTAGAATAACCCAAACTTATGTCTTATATCTTGTACTATCCACGTGACGTTAAACTTATAAATAAATCTGTGAAATATAAGTAGATCGCAACCTTTTGACAAAAATCCTCATCTTCTATGAGACACATACCAAGTGATAGCAAATGTACGCATTGAGCACCAAAAGAGAAATCATACACCTTTGCTAGATTTTGACAAGTCTTCGTCACAACATTGAAAACACAAACAAGTTACCTCCTGCTAAAAGGTATGATAAAACACAAACCCAAATAATTCCACTTCAACTTCAAATAGGTGATAAATAATCCTCTTTATAATCAATTAAACCAATAAATACGAGCCTTTAAACACCAAAAACCAAATGTTGTGTTTCTGTTTTGTCTGATATCATCGTGTGTGTCTTGTCCCATATCAGACATAGCTAGCAGTACAAACTTTTATTGCCAGCAGTACTAATTTATCAACTGGCAGTATAAACTTTCCAATGGCAGCACTAAAATTCAATGAACTGTACTAACTTTTTGCAGCAGTACAAACATAATGAATCCCGTTAGGCAGTACAATGTATAAACACTTTGATCCTTTTCATAAACGAATTCAATTCCAAATAATTAAAACCGTTAGAAACATATTCGTACCCAACTTGAGTCATTATGTGCGCCTTCAAATCCACCTTGTTAGTACCGTGACAGCATATTATCATGACAGCAGCATAAACTTAAACCAAGAGCAAGCAGTATAAACTCTTTAAAGAAGTTGTACTAAAAATTTAACAATTAGCAACACTTTATCTGTCACAAAGCTGTCACTAATCTGTCTCTAATGTGCATTCTCCTTCCTCCCATGTTTTTAGTGAAACTTTATCTGTCACACAACTGTCGCTAATGTGTCACAAATTTGGATTCTCTTGGCAGTACAAATTTGTAACAAGCAGTATTAAACATGAACGAGCAGTAGTAAGAATTCTTCAAGGAACAATATTAAGTAGTAACCTTGGCAATATTAACTGCTAACCTTGATCGAGCAATACTATCCACGAATACACGAACCATCAACCTGTACTTGTAGAAATTTTATCACTCAAATCCCACGATCAAAAATCATAACCTTCCAGTAGACATCATTCATCTTTTTCCTGTCTTCAATATTACACTATGTAATCAATTTTAAGATAACCAGAAGACAATTAAACCCTACTAGAGGTTAGGGTTTCCAGTAGGCACAATTCGATCATCAAGAGATAACAAACAAACAATAGGGTTTCATTACAAAACCAAACATAATGAAACATAATCAAGAATGTTAAAACCTTTGAAAGCACCAAGATGATTATTCCAGTAACACAACTTCTACACAAAAACTGTTTTATTGAATTAGGGTTTGGTGAAAACCCTAATTCACCGATTTTGATACTATGACCAAAAACAAAATTTCATCTCTTTTTAATCTTCAAAACACAACATAGAAACACCTTGTAGATCCTAGATCGAGAGCCACCAGGATCTGATACCAATTGTAGAGATCGATAAGACTCATCTAGGATATGTTTTACAGATAATATAAATATGCAGCGGAATATAAAGAACAGTATATTATCAAACAAGGTTTTTATTCCATGTGTTTCCACCTTGCCCCAATTCTATAGCGTAGGGCTACTAACTACTAACTATTAGTCCTAGAGACGTCTACATCTCTAGTTTGTGCACACTAAAAACTATATGCCTAGGACTCTTTATATAGGGAGAGTCCAAGAGTTACAAAGGAAGTAAATCAATAGATAAGGAAACTATTTAAATCTATTTAAATCTTTCCTAATCTTTATCTTCAAATCTTTGACCAAATCTTCAAGAATTCTTCATGCTATCCACCAGCTTGTAGAATTCCATAATGTCGACTTTGATCTTTTTGTTTCATTATGTTGCTCTTTTGTATCATCAAATCTGTAATTCCCAACAGGGTAAATTTCATCGGTTGCATAAAACAACGGCATTGAATCTTGAAGTAGAAGAGTAAGGAAGTAACAGCTTACCATTGACCAATCATCAAACGGTTGTCTAAAATGCCACATGTACCACACCTATAGTTCAATGTGCTGAAGGTAATAAAAAATACACAATCAAAAACAACTTTAAATGTAAAGAACAAAATATATTTTAAACAAAGTCCACAATTGTTTTTTTATTACTTACATTGTCAACTAACCAACCTAAACGCTCATCGTCAAGCCCAATTAAAGAGTCCCAGAAATGACGACCCACAACAATTTCAGTGCACCAAGGAAACTTGCAACGACTCCAACCAGATGTGATTAGAAACTGCTCCAAATAATAATTGCAGTATATTTTGTCGATGCATTTGGATGGTCGCTTTAGATCCTAAACATAGCACATAAAACTAATTAACATATTTACATAAAAACATATTAGGCAAATTAAATAATATTTATAAAAGACATACCTCTTTCCACGGTTTGAGATTTAGAGACATTTGAATCATAAATTCATCAAGCACATTATTTTGCTTTTTTAGTCTATCGATGCTAAGGACTTTTTCAAATGTATCTTCTTCAATAGGTGGCCTGAGAACATCAACATACCTCCTCTTGTTTGTTCCACATCTCTCTACAGCAAATTTCATGTGAGTGGACTTAGTAAAATCTATACTCTTCTTGCTATTGGCTTCTTCCAACATCAATTGCAACCTTAGTCTCTTCTGCTCTGCCACCCTATTTTTTTTAGCCTCTAGCTTTTGAGCTTTCAAAAAATCATCTTGTGAAAGATATTTGTCTACTTCAACAACACCATTCTGCGTAAAGTTATAAGACAAGTAAGTATAAAAGTTATAATTAATCCATAAACAAAACCATTGATAGTTGAAGTAATCAATTACCTCATCAACCAAATCATCCAAAGCATTCACCAAATCATTGACAACATCCTTGTTGGCTGATGGATTTGTAGAACCCATATATTTAAAAATGGTTCGCCATCTTGATCACTCCAATACTTGTCACCAAGATCACACTGCTTACCAGATGTACTATCCTTATGCTTTTGATTTAAGTCCTTTTTTTAGTAACAACATGCATTTGTGTAAAAAAAATGATAATTAAGTAAAAACTAGAGCTATATAGAAACCTACATTGGTGTATATAAGGCTCTATGTAAAAACTTACATTAATAATAGTCTCTAGTTTGTAGACGCATGCTTTTAAACTCTTGATCTCTTTAGGTAGAATCATCAAACAGTCGCATAAACCCTCTAAAGCCTTAACATGATCTTTTAGAGAAACTACTTTAGGACAACTCTATAACAACCTGCAATTTTCACCAATGTAATTATCCATCTATTAAATTAGATGCACTGTAATATCCATCTATTATAAATATATCACCTTCTTACAGGGAAATTTTTTGCTTTATCTCATTATGCAACATAACTTGCATCTCTAAAGTAAACGAGCTCACGCAACCTCTATCAATGCCATCTATATCTATGTTTATATCATATAAACATCCTAATATGTCAAGTCTATATCTTAATATCATTTTACTAAGTACATTATCCATTTAACGTACTTTTCAAAACGTTATTTCAAAACAAGCATTAAACGTTAACGTTTATATCAAAACCCTAATTATATGTAATGTATACATATAAAATGAATGTGTAAGCCTTCAAGCATGTGTACAAGTGTACAATGCACAATATTTGAATTATATTTTCCCTCCAAATCAATGTACAAGTCTTAAACACACAATGTACAAGCTAATCATGCCTAAAAACCTAATTAGGCCATTTAAGCTCCTAAACCATGTTTAAACTTTACACCACTTTAGCACAAGGTACAAGTACTTAATTCATGACTCCTAAACCCTAATCTATCCATAATCTTAACCCTAATCCATATTTTAAAACCCTAAATCATAAAACAAAACCCTAAACCCTAATTTCACTTAAACCTTAAAACTAAACCCTAAAACCTAAAACTAAGCCCTAAACCCTAATCCTAAACACTAAACCATAATCCTAACACTAATCCTAAACCTTAATCTATCCTAAACCCTAACCCTAACTCGATCTAAACACTTAAAAACCCTAAACGAACCCTAAACCAAACCCGACACCACTTTTCTTTCCTTTTTGACCCATTTTACACCCAAGCTAGCAACCAAGCACCTCAAGCACCTCTATGACTCACCAAGTTGGCTAAAGCTTTCTTAGGGCACCTCAAAGCAACACCCAAGCACCTAACAAGCACATCCATTACTCCTTGTCACCGCAACCCCTTTATAGTCGAACCCTCATACACCCTCCCACATCCTATCCAACATCAATCCTTACTCTTCTAGCTCTTAAGACTCATCATACTAGCTCCCATGAATCACCTAAGATAGATTTGGCACTAATCAAATTTAACACCCCCAAATTCATTACGCAGCGGAACCAACAGTTCGGGTGTTAAGTCATAGTACAACAACATAAGAATATAAAGAACAATTCAAAAGAAACGTTTAAAATATAACATTGTCCCATTCATAAAAGATCAGAGTTGAAAATTTGTCCACAAGATCATCACCAAACAACAACAAAAACATAAGTTTTAAAACATAACACAAAGTGTTTTTAATGAATGGAACCAAACCAAGTTTAATCAAAACATTTCGCGCTAGACTCCATTTGCCACTCCAAGCCATCAACCCTGATTACATGAGATAAAACATGCTAAAAGGTCAACAAAAACATTGAGTGAATCCATAGAGTTTATATGAAATAAAGGATGAACACAAGTGTTTTTTAATCATCGAAAACTTGTGGATCAAACAAGTTATATTCACTAATGCATTAAGCTCATGCCACTGAAACGTTAACCAACATATAAGAATATGTTTATCGTCCGCCCCTACCCTAGGTAATATTGCAATATACCCAAAAGAATTTCTCAATACAAAATGTCCTTTAGAGGTGATCGCGCCATGGATGTCACAACCCCAGACAGGGCAGTCACGGCCCAATAGATCTACTTAATGTACTAGCGCTCACCCATCATTGGTAATTAACAGTGCATGAAATTAGGGGGCCTTTCTGCAATAGGTACTTATGCAATTAGTTCACAATCGGGTCCAGCAACCGAAAATCACTTGTGTTCAATTTAAAAAACTACAATGTATCTCCTTCGCGGGAGTTTTATAAAAACTATTTATATGTAGAAAGGCGAGGGCAGATGAACCTCACCGAGAGAATAATTAGATCAGAAGTATGACGAGTCTCGAACGAGCGGGAAGTACTCCTAAGAACCTCCTAAAAGACGTGACGCGACTTAGTACGTAGAAAGTAACAATACGTAAAAATTAAACAAGTGATCATGAGATGTGTTTCCGAGATAAGCATGGCATTCCACAAGAACTTCCCCAAGTCCTTTTTAATACCAAAATGAGTTGTGATCAGGTCTTATAGGTAAATAAACACCTACTAAAGTTTTCGGCTTTTTAATTCTTATTTTATCAAAGTGTACTAATAATACGTTTTTAATTTTGAGACTAAAACGTATAAACTCAGTTTCTGATTTTAACTCAACTTCATGGACTCATATCTCCTAGCTCACAAATGTTCTAAATGTGAGGCTTTCACTCTTGGAAAGCTATTTGTGTCTAGTTTCCAAAAATGTAAGACTCATAATCTACAAAGTTACAGAACTATATGAAAAGACTATTTTACCCCTGGTTACCCAAAATAGAAAGTTTCCAAAAATTTAACCTTTACGGAAATTGCCATAATTCCTAAACCATGATAGCAATGAAGGTGAGGTCAAAAGCTATAGATTCCTTAAGATGTCTACCACTGACCTAATCTTTAAATCCTAACCTTTTGTAGAAAAAACTTAGAGTTTAACTCGTTTTCTAATCATAGGTCCAGATTTGACCTATTTTCTTATTTTGACCATAACTCCCTCATCCCAAGAAGTTGGTTTGGTATCCAACTATCCTATGATGCCAAGACATGTATCTTTATAGAAATGTAATTTAAGCATAGGCTCCAAGCCAAAATATTTCTTCTATGACATGTTTTTGCTACTGTTTCAAAACAGTCCCAAATATTTACTCTAAAACCTATCCAAACATCAATCCTAACTCTAACCAATCACATGCAATGCCATACAAAGCTCTTAAACACAAATCATACATCATATAACATGCATTTCTAGAATCAAACATCCATTTTTAAGGATCAAAATCAAAAGAAAAATTAAAGATTAAGAAATAACCTTACTAGAAATGATTTAAACAAGAAAATCAAAACCAACAAATGCTTTCTTCTTGTTAGGGGCTGAGTTAGACCTACTCCAACACCCACAATCTTGACTCACAAAGGTTCAATACACCCTAAATAACAAGAACCCAAGATCCACCCTAGTCTTGATTACAATCTTCCATTAAAACTTCAATAATTTCTTCAAAACTTCAAGAAAAACTACCAAACTTTGCAAGCAACTCTAGGATGATGTTAAGATGATAAAAATGAGAAGAACAATTTTTTAAGATGATGGTGGTGGTGGGGGTAATTTCGGCAGCAAAAAGGAGAAGAGAGGAGGAGATTTGAATTTTTTTAAAACTAGGTGAAACGAAGGGTTTTGCATGTATGGAAATGAGAAATAATGATGGTTTATAGAAAAGTAAAAAGGGGTGGTGTGTTGTGTTGGGTAAAACCGGCCTAGGCCATAGATATAGGGTTTTTTTTAGTTTATTAGTATTTAATTTAAAGTATAGTGTAAGTGTAAAAATTTAGAAAGTAAGTTTTAAGCAAGAAATTTATGTAACGCGAAAACACAACGGAAAATGACAATGATGTAAATTATAATCATCGGGGAGTATTATGAGAATATTAAGCCACTTAAGGCACGAAGACGGAATAGATTTCCAAATATGGCTCACTTAAAGCTGAGAACGGGAAATTCTTACCAAATCGGGTAAACGTAAAATTAATGACTTTGCTTTAGAATTAAAATAGAAGTAAAGCTCGGAATAAATAGTTTCCTTAAATACGGAATGTTACATCCTCCCCTCCTTAAGGGAGCGCCGTCCCGGTGCTCGATTCCTTATTCTTGTCTTCTGGTTACTCAAGAAAAGATGAGGGTAATTTCTTTTGACGAAATCTTCTCATTCCCAAGTATATTCCGGACCTCGCCTTAAATTCCATCAAACTTTGAAAATAGGAATTCGACTTTGCTTGAGCTGCTTCACTTCGCGATCCATGATTTTCCTACTAGTATCACGTATAAAAGTGCAATTTGTCATCGAGTTGGATCTCTTCAAGAGGGATAACTAAGTTTTCATTCGCCATACATTTCTTAAGATTCAAAACATGGAAGGTGCTATGAATTCCAAGAAGTTTATCAGGAAGCTCCAGCTTGTATGCCACGGGAGCAATTCTTTCTATGATTTTGAATGGTCCAATATACCGTGGACTCAACTTACCACGTTTCCCAAAGCGAATTACGCCCTTCCAAGCCGATACCTTTAACATGACCATATCACCCACTTGAAATTCCATCAGCTTGCGTTTAACATCCGCATAACTTTTCTGACTGCTTTTGGCCGTTAGCAACCGATTCTTGATTTGAACAATCATTTCTGTTGTCTCTCGGACCAATTCTAGGCTAGTGAGTTGGCTATCTCCAACTACACTCTAACAAACTGGCGATCTACACTTTCGCCCATATAAAACTTCAAATGGCGCAGCATTGATGCTCGCATGATAACTGTTATTGTAGGAAAATTTGACCAATGGTAAGTGTCGATCCTAGCTACTACCAAAATCAATTACGCATGCTCGCAACATGTCCTCCAGCGTCTAAATAGTTCTCTTGCTTTGACCATCTGTCTCTGGGTGGTAAGCGGTGCTCATATCTAGTTGGGTTCCCATCGCTTCTTGCAGTGATTTCCAAAATCTGGATGTAAACAAGCTATCTCTATCAGAGATAATTGACGTAGGTACGCCATGCTTACATACAATTTCCTTTAAGTATAATTGAGCGAGTTTTTCTATGCTATCGGTCTTCTTCATCAGCAAGAAATTAGCAGATTTGGTTAGTCGGTCAACAATAACCCAGATGGAGTCATAACCACTTGGCGGTCTTGGAAGTCCTGAGACGAAATCCATGGTTATTTTCTCCCACTTCCTCTTTGGGATTTCAGGTTGTTGGAGTAGACCGGATGGCTTTTGGTGCTCAGCCTTTACCTTGGCGTAGGTCAGACATTTACTGACATAGGTGGCGATCTCAGCTTTCATGTTCGGCCACCAATAGAGCTTCTTTAATTCTTGGTACATCTTGTCTGACCTCGGGTGAATGGAATATTTAGATTTGTGTGATTCATGCATGATTAAATCCCATAATCCCCCAAACAACGGTAACCAAATTCGCCCTTCAAAGCATTGGATTCCATCAGAACGGGTCTCAAATATCGGCTTGATTAGCCTTCTAAGATTTTCAGCTTTCACGTTTTCCTATTTCATCACCTCAGTCTGATCATTGAGTATTCTCTCAAGTAAATTAGTGTGTACCGTCATTACCAAAGATCTAACCCTTATTGGTTCTCTGTCCTTTCGACTCAAGGCGTTGGCCACTACGTTGGCCTTACCAAGATGGTAACGGATTTCACAATCATAGTCACTCAAAAGTTCAATCCATCATTGCTGTCTTATGTTGAGTTCCTTTTGATCCGGAATGTACTATAGACTCTTATGATCTGTGTACACAGTACACTTAGTACCATACAAATGATGTCTCCAGAGTCTAAGTGCAAACACTATAGCACCCAGTTCTAAATCATGGGTCGTGTAGTTTTCCTCATGCTTCTTCAGTTGTCGAGAGGCATATGCAATCACCTTTTCCCTCTGCATTAGAATAGCTCCATAACCTTTG